>BSYO01000029.1:11712145-11888710 GCA_033239525.1 Nepenthes gracilis
TTCTTGTCATCCCCTTCAACATCAATGTTCATTGAGGTTTAATAAGGTGTTCTAGGTTTTGAACTTCGACTAGATCATAAATCTTTGGCTCTCCTTTTCTAGAGATAGTCATCCACTCCAAATCGTGGCTCAATAGGATCCTCAAGTTTAGTGCCTAACCCAAGAGGTATCTTTTGAGGCCTTAACTCCGAGCCATTCATTTGTCTTTTAAATTACTGACTTGAAACTTACTTCTTTTACAATCTTAAAACTTGGTATGTCTAATTAGAGATAGGATACATAGTCATGATATGGAGATTGCATGCCTATCTTAGTCATCTATTAATCCATCTACAATTTGGGATTTAGAATTTAACGCTGACGACTGCTGATGTTAAAGTGACATTGTTTCATGATCAATCATCCAGCTTGAGAATAAGTTACCTGAGTGGATGCATAGGTCTCATGATTGTGCTGATTAAGCAACGATCTTAGGAAACTAAGCCAACTCACTTGAGAGGACAAGGTTCTCAAAATTGAATGATAATTGGCAATAGCCCTAGGTATCACAAAGTGTCTAAGTGTTGAATGCTAAGGCTCAAGGAGTTATTGAGTAGGAGTATCTGACTAGAAGAAATTGATTCTTTATTAAACTCTTCATCCAAAAAGGGAATCATTTTTCACGAGAACATTGTCTTCTTGGCTGCCCCTAACTTTCCCATTGGTTTCTTAGATGTTAGGAATTTAGAACTTCCTTGATCTTTGATGTTAAGGACTTTACGAGACAAGGGAGCTCACCACCCTTGGGGTCTAAATATCCAAAATACAATCTCAAAATACAAATACAAATCAAATAAAATATCCATACTCACCAAATATGTGAGGCTACGTCAGATCGCATCTAAACTTCTATAAGTATATCCAAGCTCACTATTCTAAAGGAATAAGAAATAATTTAGAAAGTATCAATATATATAGAAGACAATACATATACACATCCACAATCACAAAGAGGATCAAATAATATAAGAAAATCATATAAAATAAATCATAAATCTGAAAACTAGTAATTGAAAGACAAAGGATAGTATTGTACTTATAATAGAGTCCAAATCGAATCATTTCTAAACAAATCATGATTCAAAAGATAATCAAATAATCAGTGTAACGGAACGGGTTCCATTCCTTTAGAACCTTCCGTTAGTGAGACTTATATAATATTGTTATATTAGTTTTTACGGCAGTTTGGGTAACCCAATTCTTAAGCCTCAAGAAAAATCACATTCATACTCACACAGGATCACAAGAGAGATGCCAACTAGGAAACCCATGAGGACCCAATAAATATATCAGCGGAAGCAAAACTATAACCATAAAATGAATTATCATAATTATATCAATTTGTAATTTCCCTTATATCCCAAAAAATTGTTCATATGTCATTATGTACTTCCAGAATGACAAGTCTTCGAGATCTGCACTTCTTGCTCTTTATCCAGGGTCCTATTGTTACATTTATCGTCAGGCAATAGCTTATCAAATTTACCTGGTGGGGATAAAATTGTAATAGGGTGACCATAAACTCAGTAAGGTTCCATATAAAATCATAAACATGCAAGAGTCATATAAAGCATGCATAATAATAATAATAATAATAATAATAATAATAATAATAATAATAATAATGTAGGTAAGAAAGGGCAACATGTAAGATTCGTGTTCTTTTATCTAAAATCTTTATCTGTAACATTTGAATAAAACTTGTATGCTGAAAATATAATCAAAATCATGGATGGTGAAGATATCAATAAAGCATGAAAATATATTTATTTTACAAAACACATGGAAATATATACGGATGAAGAGACATAGTAGAAAACATATATGCAGATGAGGTAAAAGCATGAAAATGATGCATAATCTTAAAAATTCCTTAGTTCTTAAATCTTGGCTCAAAACTGATTTCTTTATACTTGTTTACTTGTTTGTGATTCATAATTCTCATTGAATTTATTGATCCACTTAGAGTTGTCTTTAATCTTTTAGAACAGATTCTTTTATTATCTTTACGAAGTAGGGCCAATAAGTTGTTTTGGCTAACTATGCGAGAAAACGAGGAAAGAATCATGATACTCGTGAGATCCCGAAATCAAAAAAAGAGCTTAAAATCGGAATAAAATATTAAAACCAAGAGTATATTTTTGTTTTCGACTTAAAATCAAAAGAAGGTTGAAATCCGGAGTAAAAATGTCAAAAATAAAATCCGGAGGCCGGAGTGGCCTTATACCTGTCAATACTAGAATGGCCTTATGGCACTTAAAACCGGAGTAACTTGTGCCACAGAAGGCCGGACTGCTTGAAGTCTGGAATAGATGACAAGAAAAGGTTGACCAAAATTTGTAATGTTGACCAAAATTTGTAAAGTTGACCCGCTTTTAGAATGTTGACCGGCTTTTAGAATATTAACCGGCCTTGAGAAAGGTTGACCGGTCTTGAATTAACGTTAGCTGGCACTGAGTAAAAGATGTCTGATTAGAATATGAAGCATTGACCAAAGAGTTGACTGGAATAAACTAAGGGCAATAAAAGACAAGGACCAACTTAGCTGATTAGTTAGAGTCCAACTAAACCCCAACTAAATGAAGTAAGTGAACCACCTCATTGACCGTCTAAAAAGAAGTACCAAAGTGAGTAACCTAAACTACTTACTCCCACCTAACCTCTAAGAAGAAGTACTAAGTAAGATAACTTACCCCCACTTACTCCACCTAACCCCTCCTCTATATATACTCAGTTTGGTCAAGAAGCAAGCATGAGTGCTGGAAGGAACCGTAAGGAGTAGAGAAGGAGAGAAAGCTTTAAATCTGTGGGAGCAGGCGGATAACTATCAGGCAAGTGTACACTCTATTTTTAACTTCAGAATATTGCAGGTGTACTTTGGACGATCACTTTTTTTAAGTTCGTTTGCAAGTGTGCCCCAATTTTTAAAGTTCATGCTTTGCAAATATACTTCAATCTCCAAAGTTCCAGCTTTAAAAACTGCCAGTTTTCCCTTCCGATTTAGATTAAAATGCATATCATTTTAATTACTGTTTGATAAGCTGTATTCTGGTTTGAATTTATGCTTTCTGCCTTTTGTCCTCTGCTTTCTACTAAACTTATGTTTAAATTGTAGTACATGAAAATGAAAAAATAGATCGGCTGGTATGACACTTGCATTACCCAAATTTGAAACTGGCCTTGAATTGTAAAAAGATTGAAACCGGCTTTCTAACATAATTTGAAACTGGCTTAAGTAAATATTGAAACTAGCCTTGCATAATTTGAAACCTTCATTTGAAACGTAACTTGAAATCGGCTATGAAGCGAACATGAAATATTGAAACCGCCTTGCATATCAGTTTGAAACCGGCCTCGCATATTAATTTGAAATCGGCCAAGCATAATTGAAATCGGCCTTGTATTATAATCGAAACCGGCATTTGTATTATAATTTTAAAATCGGCATTTGCATTGTGATTTTAAAACCGGCCTTGTATCATAAATTTTGAAAACCAGCATTTGCATTATAATTGAAACCAGCCATGTATTATAATTTGAAACCGGCATTCATAATGAAACCTTGAAACCAGATTGCCAAGTGATGCATGAATATTATGATTTGAAACCGGCCTTGTAACATAAAATTGAAACCGGCTTTGTAGTGTGATTTTGAAACCCGCTAGTGATATGGCCATCCGGAATTAACAAAGAAAATGTGAATCGGCTTTATGATAAGATAAATAAGTTCGGACCTTAGCATTGGGAGATAAGGTTCTCCGGCATGCCTTAGGACTTTATGGTGATAATCTATGATAATGAAAGTAAGAGCCATCCTCGGGGCTTTGTACAAGGAGGAAGTAAGAGCCGTCCTCGGGGCTTTGTACAAGGAGGAAGTAAGAGACGTCCTCGGGGCTTTGTACAATGAGGTATTGCTGTGATTGTGAGAAGATGTGCACAATCTATCCTCGATTAAAGCCTCCTTCCGTTAAGCAGAAACCTTACCAATAAATAAAAAAGGATTTCTATACTTTAACCGGCATTGTTTTATGTTCTAATATTAACTATTCTGACTTTCTAATCGACTTTTGTATAGTCCGGCCAATTGTTAGCGTATGATATTTATGTTGCATGATTACCCGCATTGACCGTTTTAGTGTTTTGCAAGATTTCGGTCGAATGATATCTTGTATATGTATCTATAACTGTTGACAGCACAACGTTTTATGAAAAATCTGTATGTACCTTTTTGAGCTCCGGTTCACTGTTTTCTGTTTTTCCCCCTTCAGATGAAATTTTAGAAATCTTGCCTGACGAGACGGAGTGACTAGAGCCTATCTGAAGGATTGTAAGGATTCAGAAGCATACCTTTTGAAAGATCGTCACAAAAGAAACAGTTAATGTAATGATCTTTTAGAATTGATGAACTTTTGTAATTAGACATTTATGGCTATATATTCAGGAATGAATTTTCTGGGAATGAATATGAATGCTTCAGCAGGATATTAGATTGACTTTCCCTATATGTTTGATGACTAAAGTGTATGAGTCCTAGATGGCATCTGAAACCCGTGATTGGAAGGCACAATGGGCCCAGACCAGACCACGAAAACTTTGGGGTAAGTTCCGGGAGGTCGCTGGTGGAATACAAAAAAAAAAAATCCGTTCCATCACAATTGGTATCAGAGATATGAGATGTCTTAGGAATTAATCGATCAAAATGCCGAAGCATAGGTTTGAATTTTCATACTGAACCTCTGAAGGAAATAGGCCAAGGATAACTTAGGCAATTAGAGTCCTTATGAAACTTGGCTTCTAGACTAAGTACAATTTTGGGATTAAAGGATACTTTCTTTTTCTGAGATTATAATGTTGTGCCTGTCTTGATTTTAAGATGGCTAATGAAAGAGGAAGAAGAAATGGCCGTGATACACCCTACAATCGGGAGGCCGCTTATATAGACTTATTGGAAAGAATGACCTCCATGGTGGAATCCGTCGTGCATAGGCATATGGCTCCAGTTCCTGCGACTGAGCTAGTTCCGGCCATCCTAGCTCCAACCATGTATGATCGGTTCACGGCGGAGCGAGAGTCGGGCTTTTTGGGAAAGCTCAATCCAGCAGAAGCTGATATATGGCTTAAGAGGATGAAAAAAATATTTACAATAATTGGGTGTACGGACCAGGAGAAGGTCACCTTCACTGTGCATAAGTTGGAGGGCGAAGCGGACAGCTGGTGGGACATGAGAAAGAGAGTGCTAAGAATACCCGACGAGATGATCACTTGGGATATATTCAAGGAAGCTTTTCTAGAGAAATACTTTCCATCCAATCTCCGGGATCAAAAGGAGATGGAGTTTATGAGATTAAGGCAAGGAAGCATGATGGTGATTGAGTATGATACTAAATTCACTAAGCTGTCCCGATTTTCACCTTATTATATAGAAGACCAATCAAGAAAGGCGAAGAAGTTTCAGCAAGGATTGCAGGATGATATTTGGAAGCAATTGTATACATTAAAGCTTGAGATGTATGCTGATATACTGGACAGGACGGTCATTTACGAACAAGATGTGGAGATAGAGAAATTCTACGCAAAGAGGGCAGCTAGCTGGGCAGGTGTTGGTGGCGGATCTGCTAGGGGATCTTTTGGGTTGTCCAAGAAGACGAGGACGACTGAGAAAGGAAAGAGTGTTGCGCCAGCTCAGTCAATGGCTGATTCTAGGGCATCGACTGCACACTGCACGCCTGTGGGAAGATACATCCGGGGCAGGCATGCCACCGGACAACAGGAGCTTGTTTTTAATGCAGACAGCACGGCCACATAATCAAGGATTGCCCGAAACTAGAAGGAAAAAAGCCTACTGTTCCATATAAGGCCATCGCAGTGGCTATTCAGGAGCCAGAGGTATCGCCAAATATCGTGGAAGGTACTCTTCCTATTTGTGGAGTTCCTGCATCTATCTTGTTTGACTCCGGGTCTACCCACTCTTTTGTTTCTTCATGGTTTGCATGTCATATTGTTACTGCTCATTACAATTAGATTATGAATTATCAGTATGTACCCATACCGGATTCCCCGTAGTTACTGACATTATATATCCTGGATGCGTGATGGAAGTGGACGGGAGATGTTTAGTTGTGAATTTGGTATTACTAAATATGAGAGATTTTGACGTGATTTTAGGGATGGATTGGCTGGCTGAGAACCATGCCACCATTGATTGTTTTAGGAAGAAGGTTTATTTTAGTATCCCTAGGATGGAAATCTTTTTCTTCCAAGGCATCAAGAAAAAGGAGATGCATGTAATGATCTCGGCTTTACATGCTAAACATTTAGTAAAAAGCGGATGTAAAGCTTACTTGGCTAATGCCTGCAGCACTAGGAGTCATGAGGTGCTAGCTAAGGACATTCAAATTGTCTGCGATTTTGAGGATGTATTTTCTGAGGAGTTGCCTGGATTGCCCCCGCATCTGGAGATTGAGTTTGAGATTTCTATCATTCCCAGTGTCGGTCCAGTTTCTAAAACTCCCTATAGAATGGCTCCAGCTGAGTTGAAGGAATTAAGGTTGCAATTACAGGAGCTGTTGGACAAAGGTTTTATTAGGCCAAGTGTGTCTCCTTGGGGAGCACCGGTTTTGTTTGTAAGAAAGAAAGATGGGTCATTGCGGCTATGTGTTGATTATCGTGAGTTAAATAAAATCACAATCAAGAACAAATATCCTCTACCGTGTATTGATGATTTGTTTGATCAATTGTAAGGATCCCGGGTATTCTCGAAGATCGATTTGAGGTCTGGTTATTATCAATTGAGGATTAAGCCAGAAGATGTGGCCAAAACTGCCTTCCGAATAAGATACGGCCACTATAAGTTTCTTGTTATGCCCTTTGGACTTACAAATGCCTTTGCTGCCTTTATGGACCTAATGAATAGAGTATTCAGGCAGTATCTGGATAAATTTATTGTAATATCTCCAGCACATCCGCATGTAGATATTGTCTACTTTGGGCAGGGAGAACTTCACGGCATCCCAAGCCATCACGCGGTCCGCACGGTTTTGTTTCTCGCAGAAGGAGTACACTACCTCCAAAATGCATCTACAAGGAAGAGGTATCCACGCCCTTATAAGGCATGCTTCGTTCACCTCTCCATCTGATGTGGGACTCTACAGTCCACTCCCCTTGGGGACCCAGCATCCCCGCTAGCACACCAGACCGGATCCTGGCTCTGATACCATCTGTAACTTCTCCGGCGCATTCGCATGTAGATATTGTCCGCTTTGGGCTGGGGAAACTTCACGGCATCCCAAGCCATCACGCGGTCCGTACGGTTTTACTCTTGGCAGACGGAGTCCACCGCCTCCAAAACACGTCTACAAGGAAGAGGTATCCACGCCCTTATAAGGCACGCAGGAGTCCCAAAGATCCCCGCCAGCACACCGACCGATCCCGGCTCGATACCATCTGTCCCTTCGGCGCATTCGCATATAGATATTGTCCGCTTTGGGCCCCACGGCATCCCAAGCCATCACGCGGTCCGTACGGTTTTACTCTTGGCAGACGGAGTCCACCGCCCCCAAAACACGTCTACAAGGAAGAGGGATCCACGCCCTTATAAGGCACGAAGCATGTCTGATAAGGGCGTGGATACCTCTCCCTTGTAGACGCGTCTTGGGAGCCTATAGGGGGTTTACCAGGAGAAAACCTTGAAGCCTGTGTATGGCTTGGGACGCCATGAAGTTCCCCAGGCTAAAGAAGACAATATCTCGCCACGCTGTGCCGCCACTGCGTCACTCTGGGGGACGCGTCCTCGGAGCCCGTAGGGGGTTCGCCAGGAGAAAACCTTGAGGCCTGTGTTTGGCTTGGGACGTCGTGAAGTTTTCCAAGCCAAAGAGGACAATATCTCACCACGCTGTGCCGCCGCTGTGCTACACTGGGAGATGCTTTTTGGGGGCAATGGACTCCGTCTACCAGGAACAAAACCGTGCTGACTGCGTGATGGTTTGGGACGCCGTGAAGTTTTTCCGGCCCAAAGCGGACAATATCTACATACGGATGCACCGGGGACGTTACATTTATGGTGGTTTTTACCAATGATATTCTAATCTATTTTAAGAATTATGAGGAGCACGAAACCCATCTGAGGATAGTACTTCAAGTACTTCGTGAGGAAAAATTATATGCTAAGTTAGAAAAATGTGAGTTATGGCTGAGAAGGTGATGTTCTTGGGACATGTGATTTCTAGTGGTGATATCTCTGTGGATCCAAAGAAAGTAGAGGCTATTACTAATTGGAGTAAGCCAACTTCTGTGACATAGATTAGAAGCTTTCTGGATATGGCAGGTTACTACCAGCAGTTTGTGAAAAACTTTTCACTAATTGCTATGCCCCTAACTCGATTATTTAAAAAGAAAGTAAATTTTGAATAGACTAAGGAGTGTGATCAGAGTTTTAGGAGCTGAAGGATCGGCTGACTATTGCTCCAATATTGGTAACTCTACAAGGATCTAGAGGTTATGAGGTGTATTGTGACACCGCCAAAGCAGACTTGGGATATGTACTGATGCAGCACGGTAGGGTGATAGCTTATGGGTCTAGGTAACTAAAGTTCCATGAAAAGAACTACCCTACCCATGACCTAAAGCTTGCTGCCGTGGTGTTTTCTTTAAAAATTTGGAGACATTACCTATACGGTGAAAAGTTTCTCGTGTATTCCGATTACAAAAGTTTGAAGTATTTCTTTTCCTAGAAAGAGCTTAACATGAGGCAAAGGAGGTGGCTCGACTTCTTAAAAGACTAAGGCTGTGAGATACAATATAAGCTTGGAAAGGCTAATGTGGTTGCAGATGTTTTAAGTCGACGGACAGGATTTGTGGCTCAAATGCAAATCAAACAGATAGAATTGTTGGACTATCTAAAGCAATGTAATGTCAAGCGATTTGCTAAGGGTAATAGAATGCTCCTGTCTTATCTTCAAATCCAACCGGAGATTGTTAGTGAAATCAAGGAGAAGCAAGTCAATGATCTGTTCTTTGTAGAAATTGCAAGTGACTTGAGTAAGGAATCTTGAGTTGAATTCAATGTCCGAACAAACGGAGTATTGAGATTTAGAGATCGATTATGTGTGCCAGATGATAAGGAGTTGAAAGAGAAGATTCTAAAAGAAGCCCATCAAACTTGATAGACCATTCACCCCGGAACAAATAAAATGTATCAAGACTTAAAGAAAATGTTCTGGTGGAGGAACATAAAGAGAGACATCATGGCCTATGTGGAGAAATGCCCTCGTATGTCAACAATTGAAGGCCAAAAGGAGAAAACTATCTAGGTTATTACAACCGATGCCGATCCTAAGCTGGAAGTGGGAAGATGTCGCTATGGATTTTGTATCGGGTCTGCCAAATACCTCAAGAAATCATGACACTGTTTGGGTTATAGTTGACCGGCTGACGAAGTCAGCCCACTTCTTGGCAATCAGAACAACGTATTCACGTGATAGATTGGCTCAGCTATATGTGAGCGAGATCATAAGACTACATGAAATTTCTGCCTCCATTGTATCTGATAGAAACCCCTGTTTTGTCTCAAGGTTTTGGAAAAGTTTGCATAAGGAAATGGGGACTAAATTAAAATTTAGTACTGCTTACTACCCTCAAATAGATGGCTAGTCTGAGCATACTATCCAGATTCTTGAGGATATGTTGAGGGCTTCTATATTGAAAATGAAGGGAACTTGGGATACTTACCTAGCGCTAGCAAAGTTTGTTTATAATAACAATTATCAGGCTAGTATCGGTATGGCACCCTTCGAGGCTCTGTATGAAAGAAACTACAGGTCACCAATTCATTGGGAGGAGACCGGAGAAAAAAGGATTTTGGATCCCAAAATCGTAAAAGAAATGGTTGAGAAAATCAAACTGATCCATGGTAATTTGAGGGTCACTCAGAGCATATAGAAAAGTTATGCGGATAAAATGAGGAAAGAATTAAGTTTTGAGATAGGAGATTTCATCTTTCTGAAGGTTTCGCAGTCTAAAGGAACGTCACGGTTTGGAGTGAAAGGAAAATTGAAGCCACGATTTGTTGGCCCTTTTGAGATTTTAGAAAAGATCGGAGAAGTGGCATACAAATTAGCACTACCGCCAAATTTGACGGAAATGCATGACGTGTTCCATGTATCCATGCTCCGAAAGTATGTTTATGACCCGACTCACATGATTAAACTTGAACACTGAGAAATCAACAAGGATCTATCCTATGTCGAGGAGCCACTACAAATTCTCGACCAGAAGGAGCAAGTATTGCGTACAAAGACGGTTCATCTAGTAAAGGTGCTATGGAGAAATCACTCGATTGAAGAAACTACCTGGGAAAGAGAAGAAGAAATCCGAAGCAAGTATCCCCACTTGTTTGTTTAAGGTATGTAACCCCATCTAAATTTCAAGGACGAAATTTTTTTTAGTAGGGGAGAATTGTGAGATCCCGAAATAAAAAAAGCTTAAAATCGGAATAAAATATTAAAACCAAGAGTATATTTTTGTTTTCGACTTAAAACCGGAAGAAGGTTGAAATCTGGAGTAAAAATGTCAAAAATGAAATCCGAAGGCCGGAGTGGCCTTATACCTTTCAATATCGGAATGACCTTATGCCACTTAAAACCGGACTGACATGTGCCACAGAAGGCCAGACTACTTAAAGTCCGGAATAGATGACAAGAAAAGGTTGACCGAAATTTGTAAAGTTGACCGGCTTTTAGAATGTTAACCGGCCTTGAGAAAGGTTGACCAGTATTGAATAAAAGAAGTGAAATATTGGCCAGTCCTGAGTAAAAGATGTCTTATTAGAATATGAAGCATTGACCAAACAGTTAACCGGAATAAACTAAGGGCAACTAAAGACAAAGACCAACTTTGACTGATTAGGTAGAACGCAACTAGACCCTAACTAAATGAAGTAAGTGAACCACCCCATTGACCGTCTGAAAAGAAGTACCAAAGTGAATGAATTTTTTGGGAATGAATGTGAATGCTTCAACAGGATATTAGATTGACTTCCGCTATATGTTTGATGACTAAAGTGTATGAGTCCTAGATGGTATCTGTGATCCTGTGATTGGAAGGCACGATCGGCTAGGACCGGACCACCAAAACTTTGGGGTCAGTTCCGGGAGGTCGTTGGCGGAATGCAAAAAAAAACCGTTCCGTCACAGGTGGAAACCCGAGGGATATTTTCGTCGCATATCCTGGCCGCTTATGGGAGCGGGTGCATCAGTGGCACGCGTTAGGATACTACCGTGGAAGGATGAAGACTGCCCTAGTACCTCGGGAAAATGAGGCGTTATTGTTATCGTTAGCGGCTCGTCTATAGGCATTGGTATGTAGATAACCCCCCGACTAGGTCTAAAAATAAGCCCTCACGGCCTTAGATTATGTGGAGTATTGTGATGTCCCACATCGGATGGGGAAGGAAACGAATCGTGCCTTATAAGGGCATGATACTTCTCCCTTGTGGATGCGTTTTGGGGGCGGTGGAGGCCGTCTGCCAGGAATAAAACCGTGCACATGTGTAGCAAAGCGGACAATATTTACAAGCGGGTGCCCAGAGACGTTACAAATGGTATCAGAGACGGGGCAGCCCGGTTCGATGTGCCAGTGGGGACGCAAGGCTCCCAAGGAGGGTGAACTGTGATGTCCCACATCGGATGAAGAGGGAAACAAAGCGTGCCTTATAAGGGCATGGTTACCTCTCCCTTGTGTTTGCGTTTAGGGGGCGATGGAGGCCGTCTGCCAAGAATAAAATAGTGTGCCTGTATGGCAAAGCGGATAATATTCACAAGCGGGTGCCCAGAGACGTTACACCACTATGTTGAAAATGGTAAGTTAGAGAATACTACCCAATGAATATAAGTCCATCGTCCAAGTTTTAGGATTCATTATTTTTTTTAGGGAGGATCCACCATTTCCATTCATATTATCTCCAATCGGAAGATCATATTCCAATCACATATCTCTATTCGGGAGATTAAATCAATTATATCATACATTGTGGATATCCCTCCAATTACTTGTATGGTTCTTTCTTTCTTTCCTTTGAACTTAAGTCTTTTTGACAATTCATGCATAAATATCATAATTTGTAGAGCAAAATTTCTTACCATATTAGACAGAAATCACTTTGGGGTTCTCTGGACACATTGCTTTTGCAAATGGAGCATATACACAAATTTTAAAGCTTGCATTACTCAATTTTTTATGCATTCTTGAATGTTCATAATCACCTTAACAGCATAACGTATAATATTCTCATAGACCAAAATATTCATTCATCATTCAGGTCTCATAATGCCATATTATCATGTCATAATTTATTAATTGCCATATATCATGTTTGGGAATGCAGATAAACATGCTGAGCCATAAAAACATGTTATTTATATGAAGACAGAATCAATAGATTAACATACTAGAAAATTATAATCTTATGGGCGATTCAAAAAATATACCATATAACAGAAAATTCATAAAGAAAATGACTGTAAATATAATTAAGATGGGAGGAACACTTGCCTGGTCCGAAGTAAAAGAATTTCCTTCCTTCTTTCTCTTTTCCACCCTCTCCTTTTCTTCCTCTTCTCTTCTCCTTCTCTCCCCTTCTCCTCTCCTTCTTTCCACCCACCTCTATTTATAGAAATTTAAAGTCGGTAGAGGGAAGGTTCTAGGACCATCTTCGGCACGCTTGAGCGCCGTTCGAGCTTGCCTCAAGTGCTAAGCACAACCGAGTGCCGCGCTCGAGGTAAGCTTGAGCGTGTTTCAGGCACTAAGGTGCCATGCTCGAGCGCTCATCGGGCAAAATTCGGGTGGCCGGTTCTATTTTCTGTGCCCGATTTGAGCTCGAGCTCTACTCGGGCACACGTCAAGCACACATTGAGCCTGCAGCAAGCCTTCTTAATTTTTTTGCCGTTTGGGACTCGTTTCGACCCTTCTAACCCAATATTTTACATACTTGGACTATAATTTTGATTGTATAACCTTAATATGCCATGATTCTCATGATTTGAAAGTCGGAATCTTATTTATGGGTTAACGTTTTTCGATTTATAACTTTGGTTCCCGATTTACTAATTCCAAACCTTTGAACTTTTCAATTCGATTCATTCCGTACCTTTTGACCTCAATTCACCTATTTTAACTTAATTACCTCTCAATTAATATATTTTGAAAGTTTAAAACCCAACTTCCTCTTTCTACTTCCGTACTCAATTTTTCATATTCTAAACCTAATCCTTAATTGTTATTAATTTAATTACACCCTTCTTATCGTGTTCTGAAACTTGGATCGTCACAATGAGATAGTCCAAATTAGAGCATATGTAGAATGTAACATAATCTAGATCGAAATCATAAATAGATTATAATAGGCTTCGAAACAAAAGCACATAAGAACAAAATATATCCTAAAATAAATCACATATCTAATGTACAATACTGACCAAATCCCATCCGTGGGCAACCTGTGAATCTCAAAATGAAGACCAAATATAAATATATGTAGAAATACAAAGATACACAAAATTAAAAAAATAAAAAATCAAGAGACCGATTTGAGGAAAAGATTATACATACTTCTAATAACCTTAAACCAGATCACTACAATTTAGTCTAATAGGCTTGACCATCTATGAACGCTGTCTCCGATAGATATAAAACAAGCTTGCTATATTTTACCGTCTACGGTATTGGATGCAATCCTTAAATTTAGTACACATATTATGATATCTGAATATGTTAGTTTTTTATTCAATTCGCTCATGATTGTTTTCATTAAAATACAGATGGGATGAGTTAGCTATAAATAGAGCCTTTTCCTGTTGGTAAAAAAGGGAGTCACAGAAATAGAGTTTTCCCATAGGGAGCTGGCCAAATAATAGCTCAGATAATAGAGGTAGTGATCTTGATCCCCAAACAGCATACATGTGAACTAATGTATGGTTTGTGCAAGTTTTATACTTTTTTCATATAAATATACCAATACATGAACTTATATGGTCTCAGATATTCATCAGTGTTTCCATAAAATAACAAAACCCTTAAATAATTACAAAATTCAAATAAAACCCCAAATCAATTGATAAATAAAACATGCATGTACAAAGGGAACAAATATGATAAATAAAAATAAACATGTATATACATGAAACCTCCAAAATAAGAGCAAGCATTCTCAAAAACGAAAATAAACCAAAGATAGGATATAAGGATACTTGCCTCACCCTCCTGCTCAGCAAATCTAACAAAATGATACCCCAAACTATCGTCTCTCTACCTTCCCTCTCCTCTTTTTTCAGCTAGTTCTCTCTTCTCTTCCTTCTCCCAAACGAAAATGGGTGAACAGTTCCCGCATTGCCTTATATAAGTATACCCGTGCTTTAGCACAACATTAGGCGCTGCTCAGGTGCACACACATGCAAAATGGCACATGAGGCACCACGCGAGCATGCATTGGGTGCTCACACACGTAAAATGGCACTCGAGGTGCCACTCAGGTGTGGCTCGGGCACCAACCCCATAGGTTTTGGCACTCGAGCTCCACCTTAGGCACCACCTTGGCCGCTCCAAAAGTATTCAAATTTTCATAATATACAATGAACCCCAACATATCCAAATAACCTAAAATCAATAATAATACCAAAATAAATCAAATGAGAAATGCACATTACAACTCTCCCCTTCTTATAAAAAGTTTATCCTTAAAATTTACGTACTTCAATATTGAAACAACTAGGGGTACTTTTTTTGACCTTATCCTCGTGCTCTTAGGTCGCTTCCTCAATTGAATAATTTCTCTACAACACTTTGACCAACGAGATAGTCAAATTCCTCAATACTTGATCCTTTTTGTCCAAATTTTGAATCAAACTTTCAACATATATCAAATTCTCATCAATTTACAATGTTTCTAACTCAATCACATGTGAAGGATGATACACATATTTTCTCAACATAGAAACGTGGAATATGTCGTAACATTCCATCAAACTCGAAGGCAAAGCCAATATATATAGCCACCTCTTTGACTTGCTGCAAAATCTCAAATGGCCCAACGAATCTTGACTTCAATTTATCGTCAACCCCAAACCTTGACATTCCTCTCCTTAAAAATACTTTCAGGAATACATGATTAGCCAGATCGAATTTCAAATTTGAAATCCTTCTGTTAGCATAACATTTCTATCGACTATGTGTGATAATCAGTCAACCTTGAATGATCATGTTCTCATATGACATATCCTACATAATATAGAACATTTATTCAGTATAGGTTGAAAAATCAACTAATTCCAATTTGTTCAACAAACATATAGAGAAACTACATGATTTTTCAAAACATATACTTAACAGTTTCTAAACATGCAAGAAGGTTCTACACAAAATTCAGTATACAAGAGCATAATATTATG
Organism: Nepenthes gracilis; assembly: GCA_033239525.1. NCBI lineage: Eukaryota > Viridiplantae > Streptophyta > Magnoliopsida > Caryophyllales > Nepenthaceae > Nepenthes > Nepenthes gracilis. The sequence continues at coordinate 11,727,622 of BSYO01000029.1, forward strand.
TTTTTAGAACATGAATGAAGATTAAATTATAGAAAACAATTAAGATATACAATATATATAAACTTAGGTATGAATTTCATGCATTTTTGTAACAGAATGAAGAGAATTTCACTTGCATGCTAAATAAAAACAATATAACTTTGAATTCATATTATATATGAGCATTTGAAATAAAAAATATTGATAAAAATTGAGTAAGAACAGCAACAAGAGAAGAAAATTTTAAAATATACTTAACTTAATTCTCACCAAATTCTAACTTGGATGTACTTAATTTAAGTTTCCTTGGCTTTCTCTCTCTCATTGTCTCTCTTCTCTTCATCTCCTTCTCTCTCCTCTCTCAAATTTTGCTAAAAATGAGAAAAAATTAGCTAGATAATTTATTTACATAGAATTGGTGCTCGAGCATGGGTCAAGCACGTGTCAAGCACGTGTCAAGCACCATGACTCTACATTGTGGCACTTTCAAGCTTACTCGACTATAGGTTTTGCTGACCTTATGGGTTTCGCTACTCAGGCATCCTTTTAGGTGTGATTTAGGTGCAGGGCAATTGGATTTTGGCACTCAAGCACTAATCGAGCCTTCATTAGGGCTAACTAATCTATTTTCCATGTGAGGGAACATGTTAGGTACCGATTAAGCATCCCTAAATTTGATGTAATTTGTGAGGTTCCGGTTCCAAAATACCATAATTAGAAGATAATTAAAATTAAGCTCAAAATGCTGAAAAAATTAAAATTGGAGTTAAACAATAGGGTATCAAGCCCGACACTTGGCTGGCGCCCAAGGTGCAAGCCCGGCACCTGGCTGGCGCCCAAGGCACAAGCCAAGCAGTGGCCGAAGCGCAACAAAACAGAACCAGTTGCTTGATGCATGCCCGGTTGGCGCTCGAGCGCTCCCGCTGTTTATAAAACGACCGTGCGCCATTTTTCAGCCATTTCTAGAGCGTTCTAGAGAGAAGAAGAAAGAGAGGGAAGAGGAGGAGAGAGAAGGAGGAGAACGAGGCTGTGGAATGCAAATCCGTCCAATGGATAGTTATAAAAGTGGTAGTACGCATCGAGGCAAGTGTTCTCATACTCACTTCTCATTCTCTTTCGATTGTTTCTTATTTTTTATTGGGTATTTTCATCTTAATACCCACCCAAAATATGAAAAATATATTACTCATACTTAGTGATTAATAAATATGTAGTTTATTGTCTGTTTCAGTCACCGATTCGTCCAAATAGGTTTCACCAAACCCTAACCCCCACGTCCAAATGGGATACCCATTCCCCCCCAAATTATGTTAAATTGACTCCAAAATGTGAATCACCACGTCCCAATTGTATATATATATCGGCCGAGTGTCCGACTACACAAATATTGACCTGTATGCGGCGTCCAGACACTCTAAAAGTTGCCAAACACTGTTCACCAGAGATGAATATGTAAATTTGTATGTTTTACCTCCATTTAATTGTTATAAAATTTATGTCTAAATATTCATGCTAAATTGTAAGTCCCGTAAATGAGTAATTGTGCTTCATTCGTAAAGAATTGTGCTCTAGAAGACCTCTAAGGTGAAATGGCAATGTTGAGGTAAGAATTTTGCTCTCCTCCATGAATTTGATGTCCAAAGCACATGATTGAATGGTCAAAAAATATAAGTCCAAAAGAAAGATATGAATTGTATAAGCAAATGGAGGAAAATCTACAAAGTACGATATGATGGATTCGATCTCCCGGATGGAGATATGAGATGCAATGTGATCTCCCAAATGGAAATATAGATGAAATGTGATCTCCCGACTGGAGATAACGTGAATGAAAAATGGTGGATCCTCCTTCAAAGATTAAGAAATTCTGAAACTAGGACCATAATTTTATGGATAATATTCTCTAGTTTACCATGTCTATCACGGTGAAAACTCAAGAAATACTTTGGCCACGTATTCTTGCCGCTAGTGGGAGCGGGTGATGCCCGTGGCATGCTTTAGGATACTACTGTGGAAGGACGATGACTGCCCTGGTATCCCGAAAAAATGGGGCATTATGGTTATTATTATCAGCCCGTCTACAGGCATTGGTATTTAGATGATACCCCGGATTGGTCTAAGGATAAGTCCTTACGGCCTTAAATCATGTGGAGTATCATGATCCTTTTCTCGTCCTCTCACACGTTAGCTAGTACGACCTACTGGCCCTAATCCGCAAAGATTAATGTAAATAATAAAATGTATGAAAATATGTTCTAATGTTATCATGTGTTCCCGAATTTCCTTTCCTCTTACGTTTTTTTAAATAGCAAATATATATTGTTCCTGTCCCATTATCATTTTCCAATGTCATTTATCATTTTTAGTGTTGTATGTTTACACTTGTTGAGCTGTTCGCTCATCCTTGCTATCTATCTCTCCAGATGAGAACGCACGGATACCCAACGAGATTGAGTAGGTAGTAGGAGCTCGATAGGCAACTAATATCAAGTGCAAAGTTTGAGGACTTAGTTTGATTATGTATGGAACAGGGATTTATATTTATTTTAAAAACTTTGAAAGTATATTATGTCATGTATGTATATGTGATGGATGGATGGTTTGTCTTTATTCTGTATTATGATTGTTATGCTTTTGCAGGGCTTTATTTATGGTTATGTTGGAGAATTTATAGTTGGCATCCTTTTTGAGCTAGCGTTGTACTTGAGTTATAACGTCGGTGCCAACTATGGAGTTGCATGGCTATGTGATCCTGTAATTTTGTGTAGTTGTGCATATGGATTCTTATGCAGGATTTTAAATAGGTATTTGTATTTTGGTAAATGTCCAATTCACAAACGAAACTCTGCCCAATTTTCTATAAAAATTTATATTATTATTTTTAGGCCTTAGTATTATGTATATATTGACGGAGGTTATTTAAGGAAAATAACCTGATCCGTCACAGTTGGTTTCAGAGAAATGGATACCTTAGGACTAATCTGGATCTTATGCAAAAGCTTAGGATAGTAGAGATTAAGACTGAATAGGTGAACGTAGGTCTAGAGTATCCATGTTAGGATAGAGAATCCTAATCACTTAGCTAGCACAAATTGGTCAAAAATTAAGTTAGGATGGTGGCAATGGTCAACCACGTGATGGAGGGGTCAGGCATCTAAATTTGTTGAATGATATAGTAAGACTTGAAAGTCTTAGAAGGGCTTATCCGGAAAAGAACCCGAAAATGGGATGCTGAAAGAGAATACCTTAAGTATTAACCTGGGTTGATCTTGGTATGAGGATTAGGATTAGGGATGTTTAGATAGCATGATTAGGAGATGGATAAGGTGAAATCATAGGCTCAAGCTCTGGATGACTTGGATATGATTTCTCGTGTTTGTGAATCTGAGGATGGCGAATTGTGATCAAGATAATAATGATCAAGAGTTTGAATTTTAGGTGACTCAGATTCTGTGGAAGCTGAGATGTGGATTCTGAGTATCGAAATGGTGTTGAGGTGGCCCAATGTTTAGAAGGATAAGAGATATTGTATGATATCTTCGTGGATGCTATTTTACGGATATGTATCCTTTCCGACGAGCTCTGGGAGCATATTTCTTATTGTAGTTAGTTCAATTGCGAGATTGAGGATTGTCCTTATCCATGGGTCGGTCAGTGAAGGGGTCCAGATCTTGAATTGGGATTCTGAGGTGATGACACAAGGTGCAAAGTGTCCCCTATTGTGATGGAATGTAAGGTTCTTGGGTTTGATGTTATAGCCCATGCATCGTTTGGGAACCCTGAATCTATATTTCCAATTGTGTTTCTAAGTTATGTGTAATTTATGGATTTAGGCTTTGCATGTGTGGCATAGAGATACATGATATTTTCTTGGGTCCATAGATAAGATCGGTTAGGTTTATCTGATTTATTTCGTGGTGCCAATCTTGATGTGACATTAAGAACGACTTAGTCGGTAGGTCACCGAATTGATATGAATTGGGTTGGTAAGCACATTATGCTTTGCAATCGAATTATGCAATTTTGGGTATGAACCTCAGTTAGTCATGTTAGGAAGAAATCATTATCGTTTTGTCTATAGGTCATGTTATGGGGATCCATGCAAAGTTTGCTTGATGATGAGACCACACCTAGAAGTCATCTCGTGGTCACTGAGAAGCTTTGGTTGTATAAGCATTTGAGGATGCCTCGTAAAGGAAAGGATTAGATTGGCTAACCTTGGATCTGTAGATTGAGAACTGTTCCTATGGCAGCCATCGAGATAAGATGGGGCCGTTGCAAGTTCCGATGATGCTATTTGGGTTTGTAAATTCATTTGCATACTTATGAACTGTATGGGCTGGATCTTTTGGCCATAACTGGGTCAGTATTGTGGTGACCTCATCGATAAGCTCAAGGAATCCTCAGGAGTGTGATCCTTAGTTGTGGGCTATTAGTCGTGTGTTCAGTTGAGGTCGGAGTGTGGGTTTTGGTAAGAAAAGATGTCGTATCGGGTATGCGGCTTCTTTGGTAGTACGAATGTGATCCTGTAGGGATTGGAATGATAGTTAACCTAAGGAAGACAGAGTAACGTCACATGGGTGTACAGTTTCCTTGAGTTTAGTTGTGTATGATAAGATATTTGTTAGGAGTCCTTCAAGGTTTCGTAATGTTTGTGGAGCCTAAACTTAGAAGCAATTGGCATCCGTTAGAAGTAAAGTATGTGGGAATAACCTTCTAGGTTTGAATGATAATTGTTAACTGTGTCATTTGGACTGATCCCCGATGGACCAAGGGTATTGTAGTAACGTGTGTTGCCTTGGGGGAAAAATTTAGAATTATACCTTCCCTACATCTTTTGTAAATGAGTACCCTCTTAATAAGTGGGGGAGAAACCCATGATCAAGATTATTCTAACTATGATTCGAAGATAGTAATTGGGGACCGTTGCTTCGAAGGTCTATAGTTTTGCTAATAGATGTAGTTACCGTCTAGCTAATCCTACATGTATGAATAGTCATGTCATGTAGAGGATGTGATATTGTATTAGTCTAAATGGGAACTTGTTTAAAGATGATAAGTCCTTGTGATCTTATTTCGGGATTATTAGAACGACAAAGATTTTGGAGATCGGAATAATTGTACATTAGCTTCCGAGAACGTTCCATTTATCTTAAAATTTGGGTAGTGTGCGGGTCAGATATGTTGACTTGTTGGTATGCCCTTGGGATAATAAGTTTGTTGTGTTGTTGGAATGATTAGGGTGGCAATTTGAGGCTATGCCAAATTTTTGGACGATTGTTATAGTTATAGTATCTAATTTGGCTATAATTTAAGAATGGTGGGCTTTGTCTTTATGGTGTAGATATCTTGGAATTTGTTTCAATTATGGCTACCACGTAATTTAAGTGTCTTGTATGGATTGTATATTTTGGGAAAATATCGGTTGGATGACATACCAATAAAATAATGAGGATATGAAGTATTTCGACCTTGAGGTTTGATTGTAATTTGAGGTTTATGCTAAAATCTAACCTTAGCTGGATCAAAATAAATTAGATGTGCTAAGGAATTACAATTGGATAATTTGTAGTCAGAAAAATAACCAGAGTAGCGCACCAGAAATAGGGGTGAACCCATATAAGATGAGGTTCAATCTGGAGTTTAGAAGGAATAGTTCCTTTTGAGGCTTAGGGTAGGTTGAAGCAAGAATTTTTAGCCGTTTGAGTTTTTGAGCTAAGTCGAAGTGGAATTAATAGATTTGGGTTACCCTCGAATTGGGTAGTTTAGCATGAGATCTCTCCCATGTATCGTTAGGTGTAGAAGTGTACATGTGATCATGTTGGGTTGTCGTAGGGAGATTAGGAATTGACTTCTAAGGAGATTTCAATTTAGGTTTTGATAGAACAAATCAGGTAATAAGGACCAGAATGATTCAAAAGTTTGAGGTTTTCAGAGATAATCGTCTAACTAAGCAGGATAATTTGGGAGCACTAGGAAGATTGCCTTTGATCATAAAAATTCGAGGTTCGTTAAATTTTGAGGACGAAATTTCTATAAGTAGGGAAGAATTGTGAGATTCCGGTTCCAAAAAACCATAATTAGAAGATAATTAAAATGATAATAATCAAAATTAAACTCAAAATGTGGAGTTGAACAAGAGGGTATTAGGCCCGGCGCCTAGCTGGAGCCCAAGGTGCAAGCTAGACGGTGGGCGACAAAACGGCCTACTTGAGCATAAAAAATTGAGCCCTTATACTGAAATTCATTCTAGAATCCTATTCATATCTCCAGTAATTATCCATAAAAATTGATCATCCATTTGAGATTCTTTAATCCTTTCTAGGATCACTGGTTACACTTGGAAATATGACAATATTATCCAATTACATTGGAAGGGCCATTTAATATCACATTCCCTCATATAATCTAGCATCTTTACTTCCTTGATCCTCAAATGTGCCACAAAACTAGTCATACAATGACTCAAGACATCCACCACAACGCATTGACTATACCCGATTGATACTGAATCTCGCAATATTAGTCTTTTTAGAAATCCATCAATCTCTATTGTCTCATTTTTAGTTTTTCTTAGAGAATAAATATTTAAAGCTCTTATAGTCTAAATACATCAAAAATTTCTCTCCATATAAATAAAGCCGTCCAATCTTTAAAGTAGAGATCATTGCCACCAATTCTAGATCATATGTCAGATTATTCCTTTCATGTGTCTTTAATTGCCTCAACATATAGATGATCACTTTTCCTTGTTTCATCAAAACACACATAAATCCAATCTTAGAAGCATCATAATAAGCAACAGATCTTTCAGATCCTTTAAAAATAGTCAAAATTGGGGCGGTCGTCAAATGGTCCTTCATCTCTTGAAAACTTCTTTCACAATCTTTTGCCTAATCGAACTTGAATTTTTTCTGTGTTAGTCAAGTTATTGGTATGGAACTTTTAGAAAAATTCTCCACAAATTTTCGGTAGTGGCTTGCTATTTCAAAGAATCTCTTAACTTCAGTCACCGTCATCAGTTGACTCCAATTAATTATTGTTTCAATATTATTTGGATGAATCGTAATGCCTCCCTTTGGAATGACATCGCCCAAAAAATAGAAATTCTTCAAGTCTCATAGACCCATCCTTCTTCTTCATGAACAATACTGAGGTCACCCATGGAGACACACTTGACTAGATAAAGCCTATCTCTAGTAGCTCTTGTAATTATTACATTGCTTCTTTAAACTCCAATGGTGCCATTTTATAGGGGATCTTTGATATTGATGTCGCTCTAGGCATTGTCTCAATCTCAAATTCAATCACTCAGTTTAGCAGTAGTCCCAGTAGATATTCTTAAAAGACATATTCAAACTCACATACCATTGAAATATTCCTTTTCAAAACACTATGGCTTCCAATTGTACTGCGTAGGCCAGATAGGTTTGACATCCACTTTCAATCAAATGATGAGCATGTAGTGCTGAAATTATATAAGAAGAGTGTTTATGCTGTGACGGAACAATTTTTTTCTTTTCGATTCCGTCATTCACAACACAATTAAAAATCCAAACTAAATCAATTGGGTGAAACACAGGATCACAAATGCCATCTAGGACCCATATACTTTAAACTATAATAAGTATAGCGGAAGTTATTCTAACACTTGCGAAAGTATTCATATTCATTCCAAAATATTCACTTCCGAGTACATAGCCAAAAATGTTTAACCATAGAAGTCTATCAAGTCATTACAATAATATTTCTCCAAAATAAGCTTCCGAGGTCTTTAATCCTTCAGATAAGCTCTAATCACTCCAACTCGTCAGGCACAAGCTCTAAAGCTTCATCCTGGGGGAAAATATAAAACAAGGAGCTGAGGCTCAAAGAAGGTACGTGTGCATGGGTAGTAAAATGATGATGCGTGAACATCATGTAACCGCAGCAAAAGCGAATCAAATCGTAATGTAAACATGCTTGACATATTATACTTAATCGGGAATCAAGAATCGTAAATCGGTAATCGAAATTATAATTCGTGTCGTAAACTTTCTTCTATTCAAAACAATGCAAAACACATTAGACTAATGTCTATTCAAAACAATAATAATCGGGACGAATAAATTAAGACAATAATAACGGTACGTAATACAAGATGCAAAGATACGAGCAATGTAATGAACGGTATTTGATTCCAATGCAATGCAGTATAGACCACCAAAGATTCCCTACTAGTTGAGGGGACGAATAATCGAGGATAGATTGTATTCACTCCACACAATCTAAGGCCAGTAACAGAAGTATCCCATCTCGAGGGATCAAAACAGAGTGCCTCCCGAAGGCAGGCCAGAACAGAAGTATTCCATCTCGAGGGGTTAGAACAGAGTGCCTCCCGAAGGCGGGCCGGAACAGAAGTATCCCATCTCGAAGGATAAGAACAGAGTGCCTCTCGAAGGCAGGCCGGAACAGAATCCTCCTGTCCGTAATGCCCCGAGGGCAGGGCGGACCACAAATAACTCCATGGACAGAGTTATTCCCGATTATCACCGAAAGGTCCTAAGGCATGTCGGAGAACCTATCCGGACTGTAGTGAGTCCAGGGTCCAAAATAACAGAAACAGAAATACTTCCTTTTTAAAAGCCATTTTCAGTAAAGCCGGAGTTCATTTTCAGTTTGGAGTCAGAATTCATTTTGACAGAAATCGAGTTCTTTATTGACAAAATCCAGAGTTCAAGAAAGGCCGAAATTCTTTTTCTTCAAAATGCCGGACTTCAGAAAGCTTGGACAGAGTACTTTCAAAAGGACGGAGCTCTTTTTGGACGGAGTACTTTTCACTAACGGGACGGAGTGCTTTTTACTCAAAGGGACGGAGTGCTTTTAAAAGCCAAGGTTTCATAAATCCGGAGTGCTGTATATTTAAAGGATGGAATTGCTTTTCGACGGACTGCTTTTCCACTCAAGGGACGGAGTACTTTTTATTAACAGGACGGAGAGCTTTTTCATTAACGGGATGGAGTGCTTTTCATTAACAGGGACGGAGTGCTTTTCATTAACAAGATGGAAAGCTTTTCATTAACCGAACGGCGTACTTTTCATTAACAGGACGGAGTGCTTTTCATTAACTGGGACGGAGTGCTTTTCATTAATCAGGACAGAGTGCTTTTCCTTCTTAAAAATCGGAGTGCATTTTTCTTCTTAAAAATCGGAGTGCATTTTCTTCTTAAAACCGGAGTTTATTTTCTTCTTAAAGTCGGAGTTCCGGAGTGCATAAACTTAAAAGCCGGAGCTCTTTCTAGATTAAGGGCCGGAGTGAACTAACTTAAAAGCCGGAGTTCTTTTTAAAAGAGTCCAGAGTGCTTTTTGGACGGAGTGCCTTTTGGACGGAGTGCCTTTCAGACAGAGTACTTTTCGCTCAAAGGGATGGAGTGCTTTTCTCTCAGGGGGACGGAGTGCTTTTTACTCAAGGACGGAGTACTCAAGAAGCCGGAGTTCATTTTCCCCTTTAAAGCCGGAGTTCATTTTAAGGACGGAGTTCATTAAAAGCCGGAGTTCACTTCCCTTTAAAGCCGGATGTCATTTTAAGGACGGAGTTCTTTAAAAGCCGGTGTTCATTTCACATTAAGGCCGGATGTCATTTTTAGGACGGAGTGCCTTTTTGGACGGAGTGCTTTTTGGACAGCGTGCTTTTAAAAGCCGAAGTTCATTTTCCTCAACGGACAGACTTCATTAAAAGCCGGAATTCATTTCACGTTAAGGTCGCACTTCATTTTACATTAGGGGCCGGAGTTCATTTTACTTTATAGGAGGTGGATATTCAATGCAAAAAGCAGGAACTTAAAAGCAGAGTAGACTTCCATATTCTCAAAACATGAACTTAAAAGCAGAGTAGAGTACACTTGTAATATTCTTAAAGCATCAATTTAAAAGCAGCATCCGAAATAACTTACAATAAAGCATGAATTTAGAAACAGAGCAGAATACACTTGCAATGAACTTAAAAACGGCGTCCGAGGTACGCTTGCCTAAGAGTTGATTCCTAGATTTCTACCATCTTAAAGCTTTCTCCCCGTCACTCTCTTCCTTTCGCTTGCCTGACTGTCCACTCCAGTTGCCTCAAAGTTCTTCCCTTCTTCTTCGCTCCTCATTCTCCTTGGCGCCAGAAACTCACACTACCCCTCAACTACAGTCCGATATATAAAGAGAAGGGAGCAGGTGGGTAAGTAGAGGTAGGTTACTTGCTCGGTAATTCTTTTCAGGATTAGGTAATTCTTTTCAGGGGGTAGGTGGAGTAATCAGGTTGGTTTACCTACTCTATTTGGTCGCCGCCTAGTTGAATTCTAACTAAAGTTTACTTTTGTCTTTCGTTCTATTAATTTATTCCGGCCAACTGCTCCTTATTTATGATTCTTGGAGGACGGAGTGTTTCACGCTCTCATTCAGGACGGAGTGACTTGATAGTCCAGAGTGGCTATATGAGTCCAGAGTGCCTTTTATCCGGAGTGCGTTTCTTAAATCTAAACGGCTTTGTTGCACGGAGTGGTTTTTGTTGGATGAAGTGAATTGAGTTGACGGAGCGGCTTTGTTGGACGGGCCAATTTCTATTGGACGGAGTAGCTTTGTTGCTGCGTCCGGAGTGTATTTTGTTCACTTCTGATCGGGGTGGCCTTTTGTGATGAGGGTCAATTGCTTAAAGTTTTGATTTCGGAGTTCTGGGAGGCCGTAGTGTTTTTGCTCCACTCTGGATGGAGTAGCATGATTGAAACTTCTGGAGTGCCCTTGTCCACTTAAGGGTGGAGTAGCCTTGTCTTCACTTTAAGGCTGGAGCGGGACTTATTTTGTACTAAAGAAAGGCCGAACTTGATTGAGGCTTTAAGGCGGCCGGTTTAGATTTCGTATTTCGGTCAACACTTTGAGCCATTGGATTTTGGGATCTCACATATGCATTACTCAAAAATAAAAGGGTATCCTTGAATTGCAAAATACACCCTTTTGTGGAAATAATTGAACTAGCATGATAATTTTGCTAAATAATCCATACCAAAAATTTCATTGAAATCATGAATGTTTGATAAAACTAAATCTACCAACTCCAATCCATTAACCAAAACAACACACCTAGGGTATACAATATCCGTATAAAATCTTTGATTCTTAGGGGTGACAACAAATAACGAATAAATTTTGATAACACAAATAAGTGTGTTGACCTCAAATCCAAAAGCATATGTGCTAAAATTTTAAAAATAATAAGTTTACCTTTGACCACCGTAGGCGACACATCCGCATCTTTGGCCATCATAGTAAAAGATTGTCCCGAGACACTTGGCTTCTTGACCATTTGCCTTGAGGGATATGGAAAATCCTTGATCATTTGGCCAGGTTGCCATAATTGAAGTAGATTCCTAAAATCTTGTAGTATGACCTCCCTCCATGAGATTTTTCACAATGTAAGCACATGGGCATTGATGATTGAGGGCCTAATACACTCCAGATTTTAGCTCTTTCTTTCTTTTCTCCGCTACCTTTAACCTCTTATGGGATCCTCCTAGTCCTAAACTTTTACCGAAACTTTGGCTTTCATGGCCAGCAATATTCTTCTTAAAACCTTCTCTTGTTCTAGTTCTCATTCAAATAAGAGACCTCGGTCTAACATATCTCTATAAGTCCTCAATTTTAATGCCACCAGCTGCCTGTGAACTACATTATTCAGACCTTACAAAATTTTTCTAGCCTTCCTTGCCTTATCATGAACCATATGAGGGGCATAACGGAACAACTCCGTAAATTTAGTGCTATACTCCATAATTGCTCGGTTTTCTTGCCGTAGGTGAGCAAATTCATCTTCCTTTTATTTTTTTAAGCTTGTTGAAAAATATTTGTCAATAAAAGCCTCAACAAACATATCCCAAAAGATCTCTTCATTTTCTAATCTCATAACTTTTTTTTTCATCGACCACCAATAGTTGGCTTCTCCCTCCAATGTGTAAGAGGCGAACATGACATTATCTTCCTCCGAACATTTAATCACAGCAAAAGCTTTATTGATTCAATGAATCTAAATTTCAAACATGGTAAGATCTGGGTGACCCATGAATTCAAGCACTATTTCATTGGTTGAATGATCGTACATCATCATTCTAGGGTTGGCTCCAGGTTATGCGATCCTCGAGCTATGGTCTCCATTACATCAGCCATTTTAGCCATTATAGCCAAATATTTCTCTTTTTGATTGGGACAAGAGCTAGATCCAACATTACCTCATTATCCGGATGATATTTTTTAATCCTATTGTAAAATAATTAATCACATTAAATCCTTAAAATGGATAAGACATTCTCTTTATAACTTTTCTGATACCACTTCTATAACATTACATCCCAAAATCATCGTTAATAAATTACCAATTATCATTAATTAAATATTCAGCTATCTAATTAATATTAGACGTGAACTTCATGTTAATACTTCGATCGACCACAATAAAATAATACAAATAGTACATAGGATCTAAAATATATCACACAATCATGTGGTTCCGACACTGCCCCATATTGACACATCAAACCTTAGGTACAAGTTTGTCTGTCATCAAATATCAATGTACACATATATCTTTTAAAATTAAAACCTGCTACTGTCTACTGTTGGATAACCAACATCCCATGACTACAAATTATAAATAAAATACCATATGATAGACATCCTGTATTTTATAAATTGTACTGAACATGAGCTGCATCCACAAGATACTAAACAACTGCACGTCATCCCATACTTAAACAATTAATGATCTAAATAATTTAAACATACTAACTATTGTTTGAAATCAAAGTACAACATCAAAATAATATAAATTCTAATCCTAAACTCTTCATATCAACTCATCCATCAGTCCTCATCAACTTATATATATTTGTGCCCTTCATCTAAAGAGGTTAGTAAAATAAAAGTACTGAGTGAGCCAAATATTTAACAAGCCATATAACCTAGCAATTAAACATATATACTTTACATTAAAAACATATCAAAAAGGGTAATAAATCATAATATAATACAATGACATAACATTTTCATAATACATATATAGAAAATTCATATAAATCTCTTCCAGAATGTTTTATCATGTTCTTGTTCATTCTAATTCATCGAATCATACTGAAACCTGATTTTCTTAGGAACCAAGAGCCAATAAGCTTTACCGACTAAAAGAACAGAAAATCAAAGCCCAGGTTATATTTATTTTCATATAACTAAAGACCGTATACTATTATTTAATATCCATAGGTGGCTCATTATATATATAATTTTATAGACAGGACTGAATGCCGCTTTTCATCTACGGATTATAGGTTTGAACCTCAATTTATCACTATAATATATTAAGATATATCATAATTTGCTATCCGCTGAAATATAATCATGATTCAATGCATATTCTTAGAAAAAATTTACACCTTTATTTATAGTTTTTAATTTTCTTATTCTAAAAAAAATACTCATAATCCCTTATATTAATTTAGCATGTAGTGTAAAAAAATTCAGTAAAGGTATAAAAATAAGCTAATTTGAGCTTGTTGAACAAACATGTAGAAAAATATATAAAATTTTAGAACATATATTTAACAGTTTCTAAATATACAAGAAAGTTGTACATAAAATTAAGCATACAAGAGCATAATATAAGGTTTTAAAAACATACGTGAAGATTAAATTATAGAAAATAATTAAGGCAAACAATATAAATAAACTGAGGCATTAATTTCATGTACTTTTTCAACAAAATAAAGAGAATTTTACATGCATGTTGAACATAAATATTATAACTTTAAATTCATATTATGTATAATCATTTCAAATAAGAAATACTAATAAAAATTGAGAAAATAATAACAAGAGAAGAAATACTTAAAATGCACTTACCTTGACTTGATTCTTACCAAATTCTAACTTGGATAGATTTAATTTAAGTTTTCTTGGCCTTCTCTCTCTTTTTTTTCGTCTCCTTTTCTTTCCTCTCTAAAATATTATATACATATAACATTATCAATATTTTACTATTTCAATTTTTATCCCTAATTTTTATTTTTTAAAATTTTATTAGAAATTTTTATTTAAAAACAAATTTTATTTTATATAAAAGTAGTAAGGTATTAAAAAAAATCAATTTAATAATGAATATTTATGGCTATAAGGCTCCAAATTTAAGCACTTTGAACTAATATTTTTATAGCACAAAGTTGACATTAAAATAAAATTTATGTATAGAAATTAAAAATGAATAAATACTTGTGTCAAAGTTTTATAAAAATTAAATCTTTTTTAATTTTTCTAAGAAAAAAAATATAACTACTTAATTGTTTACTATTGATTCTTCCGAGGGCCCCTCGCCACTAGCCTCCGAAACAACACTCTCAACAATCAGCATCATTAAATAATAATAATAATAATAATAATAATAAACCCTTCAAGGTACAAGAACCACTCAACGGCAAAGCCGGTGGATCAGTTACGAGTCTTTATACAGTCAATAATAATAATAATATTTTTTTTAATTATTAAAACTTTTTAATTTTTTTCTAACAGGAAAAATATAACTATTAAATTGTTTATTATTGATGCTTCCAAAGGGCCCTAGCCACTGGCTTCCAAAACAATACTCTCAACAGTCAGCATCGTCAAAAATAAAATAAAATAAAAATAAAAAACCCATCAAGGAACAAGAACCACTCAATGGCAAAGTAGTTGAATCAGTTACAAGTCTTCCCTTTTGGGTCTCCACCAGTTGATACGCTGGCTTATATATTTATTTTTATCTGAAAAGAAATAAAAAAAATTAATATAAAATGAAATACATATCCTTTGGCGCTCGATCCTGGTTAAGGACATCGTAACTTTTGCACATCTAGTCCTAATCCATTGACCGTGGTCGACTGTTGGTATTTATTCCTACTAGAAGAAGTTGCTACACGCATGCTAAATAGCCTCCTAAGACTTTTCTGATCGCTTCATGGGGAGGTCCATTTCTTAGTCTTAGAGCCCCCCGAGTCGCTGCATCTAACAGCGCATGGGTCGCTTGATTTTTGAGACCGAGGTTTAACTCTGATCGTCTCTAGGCTACTCAATTCTTGAGACTGAGGTTTTAGATCGGGTCACAACCAGTCAAAAGGTAGGTAAAAGAAGGTTCACCCAACTTAAAGGCAACCTTGGTCTTTGGATTGATGCAAGCATACAAGCATTCACATGGTTGATGTGATTAATGGACTGAACAATTAAACATGTGTTAAGTAATCCGCATGGATGCATGTAAGACTTACTTGTATCTACCGCGGAATTGCAGTCATTGCTCCTTTCAGGGGGAGGATTCCATGCCCCTTGGGATTGGCTTTTCAATCCATGATCAGGGCACACTCATCCTATTGTGGAGAATTGTCGAGGCTAAACATGATTCACGTCGGCTGGACACCTAGTCAAGGGTCCCTATCTATGGCCTCTACACTCTAAGGACCATGCCCATCGAGATGAGCTGGCAATGGCCCTAGCACACTCAGCCTCCACGGCATGGCCTGCTATAATGACTAATGCAATGTGAGATTACAATTGGGCTGCTTTCGAACTTATCTGCAGGCTAGGTGGCCTTTCGCTCGATTGTCCATCCACTACCTTTCTCATAGGCATTAAGGGGCATCTTACATGGGACGTGCCATCTAGTTTCCTTCTTTGCACCTATTGCCTTCGAAGCCTTAGGAGGCCCAGCAGGGTGCAGAAGTGGTCCCGACGGAGCATCAAGTTGTGATCTTGATTGTAAGGCACCTAGGGGAGCCCCTAGATGCTGCACCTTTAGGCAAGTTCCAGCAGTTTGGGGTAGGTCGTTCATCCCCATGACTACCTGAAGAGGGGTCATCGCCATAGGAGATGACCCCTGCGACCAATGCACTGACTTGCGCCCCGGGTCTAACCTTATTTTTGTGGATACGGTGTTTAGACATTTTCATCATTTCCATAGAAGGCACAATGATGCGTCCCTGAATCTGAATTGTTGGACAAGTTAGGAGCTACTCGATCTCTCCTAGTTGGTCGAATTGGAGCTAATTCGATTTTTGTTATTTTAAACCTGGATCTTGCACAATATAACTGACCAATAAGAGATCAGAAGATGGTAGTAACTTATTTTTCAATATATCCTCGTATACTCAAGTCAAAAATCTTTCTATGATAAAAGAAAAATAGGATAAATATGAAATACGTATGCATATATGCATGTAGTTGGGATTGAGTTGCTAGTGGAGAGCTAGGCTCCGATGAGTGAGCTTTGAGATGGAGAGTGAGCTTCGATGAGTGCACTCAACTAGGGGTAGCTTTGAGAGATGAAGAACTAAGCTCCAACAAATGTGCTCGGTTAGGGAGCGGCTTTGAGGGATGAAGACTGAGTTCCAAGTGTGCTTGGTTAGGGAGCGACTTAAAGATAGAGAATAGGGCTCCAGTGGCGCAGTCGCCTAGAGAGTGACTATGCGGTAGAGGAGTAAACTTCAACGAGTACACCCGGCCAAAAGTCAACTTTGAGAAATGGAGGATTAAGTTTCAACGAGTATACTCAACTAGGGAGCGATTTTAAAGTGGAGGATTGGGCCCTGATGAGTGCGTTCGGCCATGGGGGCTACTTTTTGGAGGAGGAAAGACCCCTGGGTAATGGAAATGGAGAGAGGAATGCCCGCTAGGCTCTTCTTCGACTACAAGTGAGGGGGCTTCCTACCCATTGCTACACAAATCATCTTCTCTGGCCCAACGGTGAAGAGTTCGGAGTAAGCGCAGCGCCTACACAATTGCGAGTCTGGATTGAAGGATTTCTTCAAAAGTTGCCCCTCTGAGCTTAATGAGGAAAATGCCAACGTGAGGATTGTAATATTCCGAATTCCGTTTGGATTCTTTTAATATTTATTGGAATTTTTGGTATTTCAAACTTGGTAAAAATATATTAAAATATTGTAAAAATTTTCAGAATGATCAAAAATGCAGAGTGGCACCCAAGGTATGTCCATATTATCGTCCGAGTACCGATAGGATTTTAGAATAAAGAAAAAATAAAAATAAAAATAATATATATATATATAAAAGAAACAAAAAAAAAGAAAAAGAAGAAGAAGAAGAAGAAAAAGTAGGGAATTGGGGGGAGAGAGAGGGAGAAGAGGAGAGAGAGAGAGGCGGTGCGTGGGTTGAGGTCTTTGCTTTGAGAATTTTGAAATGTTATTTACATGGAGGTTTTGTTGAGTCCTGCGATCTTAGAGAAGTGGCGGCTTTGATTGGATTGGTCTGAGATCTCTCCTATCTGGGAAGAATCTCTAGCGAAGCTTAGAGATTAAGTCATTTTTTTGTCGAGCATCATGAAGCTCGACATGATGAAGCAGAGCCTCGATTGGTGGATGATAGCTTGAGGAGCAGTTGAGGTTATCAGCGGCTATAGTGCAATTGGAGTGGTTTAAGTTCGTAAGAAGCGTCGAAGATTCTTCACCAGCGAAGTGGTGTGTTGATCATAGGTCTCGTGCCTAAAGGAAGAAGCCAAGAAGAAGAAGCCTTCGAAATTTTATTTCTGGGCTGCATTGGACAGCGAGGAATTCAATGGCATTTCGGATGATGATGGATAAGATAATGAAGTCGACTCATTGCTTGCTGGTCAGAATCTCATTCCCGAGTTTGGCCGGCAACACATTTTTGAGATGAGGATATGGCAAGGTATTATAATTTTGAGGCCCTTAATTGTAATTGGAAGCAGATGAATGATCAGAGTCGTGCAGTGGAAATTTGTGGATTCACGGTTATTGGTCACAAGATTTGATTTGAGAATTGAGATTAGATTTGTAGCTTGATTTGATGATTGAGAAGGGTGGTCAGATGTTTCTAAAAGTATTATAAAGAGAAGAATTTCAAGTTTCGAGGGTAAATGATAGATTGAGGTTGAGGTTCGATAGGCCTTTTGAGGTTTTGCAACGAATTGAAGAGGTGGCCAATAGATTGGCGTTGTCCGAGTTTGGCAGAATCATTATGATGTATTTTGTATATATATGTTGAGAAATATATGTGTTGATCCCTGGCATGTAATCGAGTGTGAATTGTTGTTGATTTTGAGGAGCAATTTTATGCGGCGGTTTCAGCTCAGATTTTTGAGGCAAAAGGGATCAAGTGTTGTGAAATAAGAAGACCATTTCGGTTATGATGTTTTTTGGAAAATCTTTCGGTTGAGAAATTTGCATATGATCCGTTCTATATGATTGAGTTTGAGTCCTTGAAAATTGGCGAGAATTTATCGTAGGTTGTGGTTTTGGTTCTGATATTGGGATAGAACAGATCGGGTGTTGAGGATTAGATTCTTGATGGGATCATTTGGTTGAGGTTAAGACCAGAAGAATAGTCCTTACCTGTTTAAGGATTGATGTGCATAAATTTCGAGTACGTAATTTTTATAAGGAGGGGAGAGTATAATATTCTAAATCCCGTTTAGATTATTTTAATATTTATTGTGATTTTGGGTACTTCGGACGTGGTGAAAATAAATTAAAATATTATAAAATTTTCAGGAATGATCGAAGTGCGGAGTGGCGCCCGAGGTGCGTTCGTATTATCGTCCGAGTACCGATCAGATTTTAGAATAAAGAAAAAGGAAAATAATAATAACAATAATAATAATAATAATAATAAAGAAATGAAATCAAAAAAGAAAAAGAAGAAGAAGAAAGCAGGGGGTCAGGGAGAGAGAGGGAGAAGAGGAGAGAGACAGAGAGGCAGTGCGTGGAGGCTAGGGTTTGCAGAGAAGGAGGAAGAAGGGAGAGGAGGAGAGAAGAGAAGGGGTCGGCAGCGACGGTGGCTCGCCGGTGAGGCCGCGAAGGTTGCGAAATGCAGTGGCGCGGCATGGGAGGAGAGAATCGCGCGGCAGAGAGGGTTGCGTTGAGATCGACGACGACGGCTGCATAGCAGTGTCGGTGCTAGCATGGTGGTGTCGGGGATGATGACGACGGCCACGCAAGTGGCGCGGTGGTGGAACGACGGCAGCGGAGCGGCAGGCACACACGGAGGAGAACGGAGGAGAGAGGAACGAGCGCGCGGTGGGCTGATAGGAAATCGCCCGATTAGAGTGTTTCGGGGCATCCTTTATTTAGATCTGCAGAGTATAAAGTCGAGGCAAGTATCCTCTAGCCCTATTCTTTGTCTGATTTAATTTCTGATGTGTTTTGACTACTATTGAATATTTTACTAGCACACATGTATTTTTATATACCCCAATTTATTAATTGTGTATATGCATATATGTTTTACTGGTCATGCGGTGGTTTTTACATGAGTATTTATGATTTGGAGGATTTTCAGACACCCGGACAGTATATATATGTATGTTCGTGTATTCGTATATTATGGATCCATGAATCATGCATTGCATTAATCATGCATGCTACCGGGGGCGGGATCACTACGGGACCATGGTGGACTGAGACCCGATGAGTCGTTATATGTGATCCAAGGTATGAGATATTGATACCGCTCCTGACAGGGAGGCTTAGTCCTGATGGGGACGTATATGATATGGCCACTTTCGCCGGAAGGAAGGTTGAGACGTTTAGTAGCTGAGTTTTCTGATCATGTATTTAAATGAGAACTATCGTAAGGAATTGATGGAATAATATATTCGAACGTTCTAATATATAACTAAAACTTGATATTGCACCGAAAGCCACGGATAAAAAAATACAGTGAGCAAGTTTCTAATCTATGGGAGGAAGAGTACATGGATGGCCTTGAGCTACTAGCCTAAATCATAGCTGATATAGCTGTGGTTACCGAACGAGGGTAACCCTTCCTCAATTTGATATTGTTTATCTTTGGTTCTCCAATTTCATGCATGCTTTGCATTTATACATGTGTTGCATGGACTACGATTTGAGATACATAGTTTTGCCTACAGATGAGAAATAGGAATGTATGGTACGTATTAATGTATTAAGCCCCAGAACATATTTTATATTTATATGTTTTAGTTCCGGTATTTTCTTCGATTTTAGTATATGATAAATGAGATTTAGATCCAGACGATGGTATGTGTCTTATATGGATGTGGTGATGGTTGCGATTACGTAATTTGACCTTGGATCATATGATATAATATCGTATATGAGATTTGACCGAATCGTTATTTATTATGATTATGTCCCGGATGGACTATTTAATACGGACGATAATTTAGTATGAGACATCTTCTCGGTTTTCAGAAATTTCACGGACCTTGTGTTTTGTTTTGACACAGTTGTAATGTGTTATTCCTTCCCTCTGATTTATATGCACTATTTACATGTATACAATACTTGCTGAATTTTAAACTCACGTTTTTATTTTATCCCTTCAGACTAATGGTATAGATACACTTGTAGGAGCTCGGACATGATCTGACTCGGTATATCTTTATAGGTGAGTGGAGATGTTCATGCTGGGTATGTTTCTAATCCCAAGGTTGTCTTATGGTTATTGTTATAGCCAGATGAGGGCCTTGATCCATATATGGAATATATTAGAGTTATTGCATTATGTTGATGAGTTGTTGTTATGTTCAATACCTTCCTTGCGATTGTAGACAGCAGGTCGTGTATTATATTATCCGAATTTATATCCGATGAGATCTTGTATGGGTTATATTATGTTGGGTCTTATATGTATTTGGATTGTCACCCCGGGTTGGGTTTTTATGGTTGATGAAAATATTGTTATTGATTTTATTTTTGACCTATGTATATTGTGTTTATGAATCATGACAGAGGTGGTATCAGAGAAAAGGTCGTAAGGAGAGGTATTTTTGGGTCATCTTGGGTGAGAAATTGATCTAATATTTGGTGCGATAAGTATTTCCTATGGTGAAGAATGAAACTTTGAATTGTAAATGTTTGAATTCGACTTGGGAAGTTGATTACTTGGTTGTGATGAGTCACGCGAGTGACATTATGGGTGATTCGATTCAGTAGTCAGATGAGAATTTGGTTACTATGTGAAGGATGGTTTGTTAATGGCAAGATGGAGCACCCTTTTAATGATTAAAAGTGAGCTAGCTTTGAGAATTTTTAAAATTTTTTATCCAATTAAGGATTAAATTGAACTTCAAAAAGTTGAGGAGTTGTTTGAGATTTTTGATTGTTCAGATAAAGTTCAATCTACTAGCCATAAGTTGGAGAGTGAGATAAGCCAGTGGTGTGCTTCTTAGTGCCATTTTTCACTTCTTGTAATGTTTTATGGAGGTAATTTTTGAAAGAATCACTCTCCGTTTGGCATTCAGGATAGTAAGGACGATGAATCTAATTGGTGAAGGTCTGAAAATAAGTTTGTGGTCTTTGAAATTCTATATAAATATTGTATGTTTTTTTTAATTTTTAGAACAAGTTTTGATAAAGTTTACCCCTGAAGGGTAAACCATTGATTTGTTAAGTTTATGGACTCTAATGTTCAATCTGGGTTTGTAGATATCAATGGCTGGTTGATCTAATTTTATTTGATGAGCTGGACTTTGATATGATATTGGAAGTTATTTGGTTACCAAGTCACCATATTAGTGTAAATGATTTCAGTGAGAATATTCTGATTTATAATATGGGTTGTGAATTTTGGGTGTAAAAAAGAGCTGATCGAGAGCCAATGAAATTGATATCATTGTGCCGGCAAGTTAATTGTTGAGAATGTGTACCGAGTTTAGTTGGCATGTGTGCTAACATCTAAAAGTCATATTGTGGTCATCAAGAATTTTCTGGTTGTGTGGTAATTTGAGGCTATTTCTTAGGTTGTCTTCTTATCGTCAAATTGAGGTTATTGTTGAGGTTGTATCGGGATCGGCATCGATTTTTTGGGATCCTGCATAGAATCGTTGAGGCATCGTTGAATGTTTTATCGTAGGGTGCTTCAATGCCTTTGGGATGAGTTAGATGAATTGATGAGATTATCTATGAATCATTTGATAAGCGAATGTTGGAAATTGATTGGTGATTTGCTTGATCAATTTTAAGCCTTGATATTTTTTATATAATCGATCTACATTCAAAGTATTATCAATTAGGGTGATCAGGAGATTGTGCCAAAGATAGTCTTTAAGTTAAAGGTACGGTAGTTGTGAGTTTTAGTGGTGTTTTTGGGTTAGTGATTTCATTGGCGTCTTCTATGGATCTTATTTATCGGATCTTTCGGCCGTATTTGGATCTATTTTATGATGACTTCATTAATGATATTTTGATTTGTTCAAGAATTTTATGTGGGGTATGAGGTCCGTCTAAGAACTGTGTCATAGCTGCGAAGGATAGTTTGTTGTTTTCTCAATTGAGGAGATGCGAGTTAGGTTAGAGGTAGTGTTATTTTTGGGCATATTATTTTTTTGGTGGCATGTTTGTTGATCTATAGAAGATTGAAGCATGACCGGTTGGGAAAAGCCATTGTTTGTCATGAAGATGCGCTATTTCTTTGGTCTAGTTGAATTTATTAAGTGATTTGTTAAGAATTCCTCAAGAATTGTAGCTTTTGTGGGCCATTTGGCTCAGAAGCGGTTGGTGTTCATTGAAATTGTGAAGGGAGCTTTCAAAAAAATAAAGGATAGATTACCGACAATGTCAATTTGGTCAATCCCTGATGGGTCAAGTTAATCTATGGTAGGTTGTGATACTTTCGAGAAAGATTTGACGTTGTGTTTTGATGCAGCGTATTTTAGTGGTTGCTACGGGTTCGGCGGTTGAATGTCTATGATCAAGATTACTCCACTTATGGCTTGGAGTTAGCGGTTGAGGTCTTTGCTTCGAGAATTTTAAAATGTTATTTATATGGAGGTTTTGTTGAGTCCTGCGATCTTGGAGAAGTGGTGGATTCGATTGGATCGGTCTGAGATCTTTCGGAGTAGAATGAGATTTTTGCCAACAAAGTGATAGGTAGGTGGATCCATTCTCCACCTATGTGTTTGCTGTTTGGGTTAGAGTTACATTAGGAGTTTGCACTGCAACGTCTTCTATCATCATTTTGAGCGAAGAAGTTGTAGAGTTATTGGTGAATAATCTCTGCCAGCCCAATCCGAACAAAGCTCCTATCTGCAGAAGAATCTCTAGCGATGCTTAGAGATGAAGTCATTTTTTTGTCGAGCGTCATGAAGCTGAACGTGATCAAGCAGAGCCTCGATTAGTGGATGATAGCTCGAGGGACGGTTGAGGTTATCAGTAGCTATAGTGCAGCTGGAGTGGATTAAGTTCGTAATAAGCATCAAAGATTCTTCACCAGCGGAGTGGCGAGTTGATCATAGGTCTTGTGCCTAAAGGAAGAAGCCAAGAAGAAGAAGCCTTCGAGATTTTATTTCTTGGGCTGCATTGGATAGTGAGAAATTTGGTGACAATTCGGATGATGATGGATAAGCTAATGAAGTCGGCTCATTGCTTGCTGGTAAGAATCTCATTCTTGAGTTTTACCGGTGACACATTTTTGAGATGAGGAGATGGCAAGGTATTATAATTTTGAGGCCCTTGATTGTAATTGGAAGTAGATGATTGATCAGAGTCATGTAGTGGAAACGTGTGGATTCACGGTTATTGGTCACAAGATTTGATTTGAGGATTGAGATTAGATTTGCAGCTTGATTGATGATCGAGAAGGGTGGTCAGATGTTTCTGAAAGTATCATGAAGAGAAGAATTTCAAGTTTTGGTGGCAAATGATAGATTGAGGTTAAGGTTCGATAGGCCTTTTGAGGTTTTGCAACGAACAGGATAGGTGGCTAATAGATTGGCATTGCCCGAGTTTGGCAGAATCATTATGATGTGTTTTGTGTATGTATGTTGAGAAATATATGTGTTGATCCCTGGCATGTGATCGGGTGTGAATTGTTGTTGATTTCGAGGAGCAATTTTATGCGGTGGTTTCGGCTCAGATTTTTTAGGCAGAAGGGATCAAGTGTTGATAAATAAGACGGCCATTTTGGTTATGATATTTTTGGAAAATCTTTCAGTTGAGAAATTTATATATATGCAGTGATTTTGGCTCAGAATTTTGAGGCAGAAGGGATCAAGTGTTAAGAAATAAGATGACCATTTTGGTTGTGATATTTTTGAAAAATCTTTCAGCTGAGAAATTTATATATGATCCGTTCTATGTGATTGAGTTTGAGTCGTTGCAAATCGTTGAGAATTTATCGTATGTTGTGGTTTTGGTCACGATATTGGGATAGAACAGATCGGGTGTTGAGGATCAAATTCTTGATGGAATCATTTGGTTGAGGTTAAGTCTGGAAGAATAGTCCTTACCTGTTTAAGGATTGATGTGCGTAAATTTTGAGGACAAAATTTTTATAATGAGGGGAGAGTGTAATATTCCGGATCCTGTTTAGGTTATTTTAATATTTATTATAAGTTTTGGTACTTCAGACATGAAAATAAATTAAAATATTATAAAATTTTCGGGAATGATCGGAAGTGCGGAATGGCGCCGAAGACATGTCCGTGTTATTGTTCAAGTACCGATCAGATTTTAGAATAAAAGAAAAAATAATAATAATAATATTTAAAAGAAAAGAAACAACAAAAGAAAAAGAAGAAGAAGAAAGCAAGGGGTCGGGGAGAGGGAGGGAGAAGAGGAGACAGAGAGAGGCGGTGAGTGGGGGCTACGGTTTGCAAAGAAGGCGGAAGAAGGGAGAGGAGGAGAGAGGAGAAGGGGTTGGCGGCAACGGTGGCTCGCCGGTGAGACCGTGAAGGCTGCGACGTGCGGTGGCGCGGCATGGGAGGAGAGAATCGCGCAGGAGAGAGGGTTGCACAGAGATTGACGACGGCGGCCGCATAGCGGTGCCGGTGTCAGCAGGGTGGTGTCGGGGAGGCCGACAACAGCCAAGCAAGCGATGCGGTGGTGGAGCGGCGGCAACGGAGCGGCCGACACGCACGGAGGATAATGGAGGAGTGAGGAAGGGGCACGCGGTGGGCTGAGAGGAAATCGCCCGGTTGGAGTGCCTTGGGGTATCCTTTCTTCAGATCTACAGCATATAAAGTCGAAACAAATATCCTCTAATCCTATTCTTGGTCTGATTTAATTTCTGATGTGTTTTGTCTATTGTGGAAGATTTTACTAGCATACATGTATTTTTGTATACACTCAATTTATTAATTATGTACATGCATATATGTTTTACTAGTCGTGCGATAGTTTTATATGAGCATTTATGATTTTGAGGGTTCTCAGACACCCGGACAGTATATATATGTATGTTTCTATATTCGTATATTGTGGAACCATGAACCACGCCTTGTATTAATCATGCATGCTGCCGAGGGTGCGGTCACTACGGGACCATGATGGTCCGAGACTCGATAGGTCGTTATATGTGATCTAAGGCATGAGATATTGGTACCGCTCCCGGACAGGAGGCTTAGTCCTGATGGAGACATTATGATATGGCCACTTTCGTCGGAAAAAGGTTGAAACGTTTAGTAGTTGAGTTGCCCCACTGTATATTTAAATAAGAACAATCGTAATGAATTGACGGAATAATATATTCGAACGTTTTAATATATAACTAAAACTTGATGTTGCACCCAAAGCCACAGGTGAAAAAATATAGTGAGCAAGTTCCTAATCTTACATGGATAGCCTTGAGCTACTAACCTAAATCGTACCCAATACAGCCATGGTTACCGAACGATGGTAACCCTTCCTCAAATTGGTATTATTTATCTTTGGTTCTCTGATTTCGTGCATACATTGTATTTCTGCATGTGTTGCGTGGACTACGATTTGAGATACGTGATTTGGCCCATGGATGGAAAATATGAATGTCTCATATGTATTAATGTATTAAGCCCCAGAACATATTTTATATTTATATGTTTTAGTTCCGGTATTTTCTTCGATTTTAGTATATGATAAATGAGATTTAGATCCAGACGATGGTATGTGTCTTATACGGATGTGGTGATGGTTGCGATTACGTAATTTGACCTTGGATCATATGATATAATATCGAATATGAGATTTGACCGAATCGTTATTTATTATGATTATGTCCCGGATGGACGATTTAATACGGACGATAATTTAGTACGAGATATCTTCTCGATTTTCAGAATTTCACGGACCTTGTGCTTTGTTTTGGCACGGTTGTAATGTGTTATTCCTTCCCTAATTTATTTACGCTGTTTACATGTATACGATACTTGTTGAGCTATAGGCTCACGTTTTCATTTTTATCCCTTCAGACTAGTGGCATGGATACGCTTGCAAGAATTCAAACGTGATCTTGCTCAGTATATCTTTATCTGTGAATGGAGATATTCATGCTGGGTATGTTTTTGATCCCGAGGTTATGGTGTGGTTATTGTTATGGCCGAATGAGGGCCTTGATCCATGTATGGGATATATTAGAGTTATTGTATTATTTTGATGAGTTGTTATTATGTTCAATACCTTCCTTGCGATTGTGGATAGCAGATCGTGTATTATATTGTCCGGATTTATATCCGATGAGATCTTGTGTGAGTTATATTATATTGGGTCATGTATGTATTCAGATTGTCACACCCAAGTTGGGTTTTCATAGTTGATACAAATATTATTATAGATTTTATTTTTGACCTGCGTATATTGTATTCCTTGGTCGTGACAAAGATACTCCGTCAGTTCCTTCCTTTTCTAAATATCTTTTTCTCTCTTTCAGGAATTCTCCTTTTTAAGGAGAATGATAGCTACCTAAACATAGACTACTAAAGAGGCCATTATCCAATCTTTGAGAGTGCCATTCTCATAATTACTATGCAGGAGATGTTGTCCAGGTAGGCATGGTGGCGGTTGTTGTAATATCCCGAATTTTATTCGGATTAATTTAATATTAATTATAATTTTCGGTAAATTGGGCATAACAAAATTAATTAAATATTGAGAAATTTTGGAGGATATTTGGGTCGGTTGGGCTGGCGCCCGGGATGCACCCGTGTTTGTTGCCCGGGTATTAATTCGAAATTTGGATTAAAAGAAACGAAAAATTAAAATAGAAAATAAAATAATAATAATAATAATATTTATTATTATTATTTAAATAAAGGAAATGAAAAAAAAGGAAGAAAAAAAGAAAAGAAAAGAGATAAGGATGAAATCGGGGTGAGAGGGAGAAAGAGGAGAGAGAGGGCTAGGGTTTCGGGTGATAGAGGAGAAAGAAGAGAGGGAGAAGAGGGAGGAAGGCGGCTGTTCGATGATAGCCAGTGACGACGATGAGCGGCGAGGGCGGCGTTGTGCCAGTGGTTGTCGGTGGCTGGAAGCTTGGCCGGTGGTGGTGTCGATGGCGGTGAGGTGAAGCCATCGAAGAAGCCGACGGCGGGTGTCGGTAATGGCGTCGATGGCGGCGCATGGGAGAGATGATGTCTCGGTGGTTGGTGGTGGCCGTGGGAGGAGCGGCAGTGGCTGTGGGAGAAACGGTGGAAGCGCGGTTGTGGGTTGCGCAAGAGAGAGAATTGTGCATGGTGAGAAGCGAGTTTGAGCTGCAACGGCAGCACCAACGCTGACGGGGTGTCGCCGGGAGGCAGGTGTTGGTCGTACGTGGCGGTGGCTGGCCGGCGATGGCCAGGCCTGCTGCAGCAACAGCAGCTGCGCACGGGAGACGACGCAGTGGGAGATCGTGAGCATAGGCGCGATAGCGCGCACGGCGGAGAGAGAAAGGGTTGATTCGGGCACTTCGGGACATCTTTTCTTCAGATCTGCAAAGTATGAGGTCCAAGCAAGTATCTGTAAACCCCCTTTTTGGTCTAATTTAATATCTGAAATATTTTAGACACTATCTGAAATTTTTACTAACATATATGAAATTTTATCTGCCTGATTTATTTAATTTGGACATGCATATATAGTTTATTGGCTAATTTGGATGTTTTGAATATGGGTTTTCGATTTTAGGAATTTATTATAATTTTTGAAAGCCCGAAAAATTTATTGGACTCGATGTATATTTATATCAATATATGTAACGAAAATATACACGAAATTTGCATTGGCCGTGCATTTTCACATGCACGTGCCGAGTTGTGGTCACTACATTTGGATTTGAATTATTGGATTCTGGCCAGCTCCCGATGGGGAGATTATTTTGTTATTTGGAAATCCCTTTCCGCCGGCAGGAAAGGTTTGGAGCAGTGACCCTTCCCATTTGGACAATTTGACTTGACCTTAGAATATATTTGGACGTCCTAATATATCTGACAAGCTTGAGGAATGCACCCAAAGTCGCGGGTGGTAAAATATAGTGAGCAACCTTATCTATGGGTACACAGTACATGGATTTTGGCCTAAGGTTACCGGGATTATGTGTAACCCTTTCTCAAGCTAGTCTTTAAATAATGAGAACCCAAATTTGGTGCATAATTTATATTTTTGCATTAATTGGTATTGGACTTTGATTTGAATATGGATTTTTGTACTTGGATTTGAGATTCGTCGATTTTTGCCTATAGTTGGGCTTGGTATGTCTCGTACAAACGATTTTAATTATATGTTGTGATCCGGACCTTTGGAATATCTGTCGCGGTGCTGCTTCGATCTCTGCGCACGCTATTGGATCATCCGGCTATCGGATTCTGCCCCAAATCACAAGCTGATTGGGCATTGGATTTGGACTTGGACTCAGACTCAGATTTGGACTCAAATCAACATCAGTTTTGGAACTGGTTCGGATCACCTCTGTTTTGGTTATATATATATATATATACGTCCCGACGATGATTATTTTTGAAATTTGGACATTTATTTGGATTTGGATATTTGATTTGAGTACGAGACTACCATTGGATTTTGAAATTTGGATCTCAGATTTTGGTTGAATTTGTCTTACCGGCGATTTGGATTTATTTTGAAATTTGATTGGATTTTCATCCATTGACCTCTCATCTGATTTATTAGACTCCTTTTGACTAAATATGATACTTGCTGGGCATTAGGCTTATTTTTCTTTTTTATCCCTTCAGAGTAGAAGGTTCGGATGCAGTACAGGAGTAAAGTCGTAATCGATCAGATATTCATCCGATTTGGTCAGTTTCAGTTTTATTATGGTTTATATTGATAATTAATGTATTTGGATTATGGAATTGGCCCGATATGAGCTTATCGTTATATTTCGGGAATAGTTTGAATATTATGTTATGTTTGGTGATATTTTTTTGGGTCGGATTATTATCTCCCTTACGATTATTGTAGAGCAGGTCACATTTATATTGTTCGGATGGTTGTTCGAAGAGGTCCTGTGAGGATTTTAATTTTATTGAGGGTATATTTTTATTTTTCACACCCGAATTTTGGGACTTAGTATTATTTGTTTAAATTTATTTAGGATTTTAGATTTTAAAAATTATAATTAATCATTTAAATTGACCTGCTTAGTTCGGGTTCGTGACAGAAGTGGTATCAGAGAAAAGTCATATGGAGAGGTGCTTTGGGTTATTTTGGATAAATAGTTGGCTGAATATTTGGGTATAATAAGTATTACGTTTGGTTGATAATAGAAAATTTGAGTTGTAGAGATTTGGGTTTGAATCAGAAGGTCGAGTCGTAAGGGTTTGAGTATGGATTGGAAGAATGATCATTTGAAATGATGAGTCACACAAGCGACGTAATGTATGATTTGATATAGTAGTTAAATTAGAATTTTATTTGGTTTCTGCAAATATGTGAAAATTTTGTTGGAATTTATAATTTTGGAAGAGTAGTGATCTGAAATTGGAGCTGGTTTGAAATCTCGCGGGGTATAAGGAGATTTTTGGCAGACAGAAAGGTTAGCGGTGAAAGTGGAGATGAATGAAGATTCTTCAAGATTGGATGCTGCAGATAAAGATGAAGAAGTTCATGTCAAATCAACTTATTTATCCTTACTATAAGACAGGACAATGAAGTGCAAGTCTGATTTCGTTGGGAACAATGATGCTGATCATGTAGAAGTCTGAAGTTACTGTTGGAGCAAGAGAAAGACTGAAGATTGTCCATTCCCACTCGTAGCTGTTATCGGGTGGATAGTCGTCCCTGCAAATCTTTCATCGTTGAAGAATCGAAGGACAAAGAGTTCGGGGTTCAATCTCCTAAAGCAATGCTCAGGAAGAGGTTGAATAATTTAAAAGATTTGTTAAAGCATGATAGTAGTTGAGGACTTCAAGATTCAATCGGGAAGTAGTTGGTGTCATTCGGACGCTAAACTTATGATGAGAAATTGGATCATAATTTGTTGATCGAGTAGGAGTAGTCTTGATAAGTAATTCCAAAAGAAATCAAAGCATTGGAGTCAAAACTCGAAAGATGGATTTGTTTATCATTCAAAGGACAAGCTAAAAAAAAAAAAATCAGGTGAAATAAAGTCTTCTTTCTTGAAATTTCAGTTTGTGAAGTCAGCTTGCAAGTTTAACGAGAATAAGTTCGCGAGACGAGTTTGCTTTGTCAGAAACGGAATCTGCTTCAATTGCGGCCAAATAGGCCATTTGTCAAGGGATCATTCAAATTTTTGGCATCTGGATTCCAGATGTCCTGATAAAAGACGGATGATTCTAGGCGAAGCATTTGCAGTTATGGCCCATGAAGTTAGAGCTGGATCCCTTGTTATGGAAGATTGTTTCTGTAAGTCAGTCCCATTTTGCAATTTGGGTTATGAATCCTCAAAATTCCAAGGAAGAATCAGTAAGAAGGCTTAAATGTTGATTTTTTGCCGCTGCAAGCGAGTCTTCTGTTGAGAGTTGAGTGCTAAGCATACTTGACACATATGGTCACATCTGGGAGGTATTCCGTGACCATTGAAGACATTTTGGTCATTTGCGAGTTGAAGATGTTTTTCAGAGGATTCAACTAGATTGCTTATGGATTAAGAGATCAAATTTGTTTTTGATGTTGTGCTTAGATCTGTATCTATTTTGAGGGTTCCGTATGGAGTAGTCTTGTCTGAGCTAAAAAAAAAATTAAGACAGCAATTGTAGAATTTATTGAGAAGAGGTTTATTTGGCCAAGTGTTCTGGCATAGAGTGCTTTAGTGTTTTCAAGTGAAGGAATTTGGATCGATGGATTTATCTTGGATTATTTGGGAACTGGATATATATCAATTTTCATGGATCGAGGATTTGTTGGATCCATTTAAAGAAATTTGGGTTTTCTCTAAGATCAAATTATGTTTGAGGTATCCTTAATTGAGAATTTAGTCGGAGGATGTGCATCAAACAGCTTTCAGGTCAATGTGTAGCCATTACAAATTTTGATGGTGCTTTTGGGCTGTCAAATATTTTAATGTCTTTTATGGATTTGATCGATTGGACTTCTAATCATGTTTGGATTAGTTATGATGGCTGTGTCAATGATTTCTAATTTATTTGAAAAATATTAAAAAAATATGAGATCCGAATGGAAAGTCTGCTAAAATATGTCATTTTAGTTCATATGGTTCTTGATGTGACATTTGGAGATTCGAAGAAGATAGTAGTGGCGAATTTGAAAAGACCGTTTAAGGTCACGAGAGTGTGGAGTTTCTTGGATCTAGTTAATTGTGATGGGAGATTTGTTAAAAGTTTCTCAAAGATTTTAGTGCCATGGTGCCTTTGGAATAAAAGTGAC
This sequence comes from Nepenthes gracilis, assembly GCA_033239525.1. Lineage (NCBI taxonomy): Eukaryota > Viridiplantae > Streptophyta > Magnoliopsida > Caryophyllales > Nepenthaceae > Nepenthes > Nepenthes gracilis. The sequence goes on from BSYO01000029.1 coordinate 11,759,178, forward strand.
CAGTATTCAATTAAAGTGATACTGGTGAAGAGAGTTTTCGGTAATTGAAGAATAGATTGTTATCGGTGTCAATTTTGTCGATTCCTGATGGATCAGAAGGTTTGGCAGCATTCAGTAATGCTCCTAAGAAAGATTTCGACATATATGGATTTAGTATGGTTGGGCACATTATTCAAAGAAAAGTCTAAGATGCGACACTCGTTTGGTGAATTTTTGTGTGAAGTGCTCTAGCAAAGATGCCGGTGGGAAGACTTGGTCAGAAAAATTTCCTCTTTGCTAATAGGATTGGACTCTAAACGAAATTTCTATCTATGGGAGAAGCTTTTGAAAAGATCAGAAATAAAACCATTTTGGATGAGCTACATTAAAGTTGAAAGCGATTGAGCAGGCAATCTCGAGCATTCTGCACAAAATGTTTTCTCCATTACACGTTCTAGAGGAGGCATGTTTGCAAGAATTCTCTCGTTTGAGTATCGCTGATTGGATGAAAGTTCGGAAGCAAATGAAATTGTTAGCAGCTATATTGAGTTTGGATTTGTCTAAGTTTGATGGGAACGTCGAAGATTTTCCACCTTGCAGAGTGGAGAGAGAATTTCATGGCAAGTTGATCATGTGTCGAGGTTTGCAGGCAAAATATAAAGCGTGAGGTCATAGCTTGTGTGGTAAGGTATATCCGTGCCTGAAGATGAAGTCAAGCAGAAGAAGAAGCCTTGAGATTTGTGTTTCAGGTCTGCCTCGGATGACTAGAAGATCGGTGGCAATCTGGACAATGATGGATGACTTGATGGAGTCAGCTCTTTTCATGACGATCAGGATGTCGTTCCGAGATTCACTGTTGGCATGTTATCGAGATGAGAAGATTATAAAATATTTTTATTCTGAGGCTTCTGATTTTGATTGGAGGCAGATGATCAATCAGAGTTGTGCAGCGGAAGTGTGTCGACTTTTGGCTATTTGTCACAAGATATGATTTGATGCTTCAAGTAGGAGATTGAATTTGCAGTCCTATTTGAAGTTCGATGTGGATGGTCAAATGTTTATGGAAGCACCTTGAAGAGAAGAATTTTGATTTGGAGGTCGTCGGGTTATTTGAAGATAAGGTTCATCGAAATCTTCCAAGTGTTCGATAGTTCAGAGAGGCGGTCTGCATATTGACCTTATCTCTGAATTTGATGCATGGACATGATATGTCTTATGTGATTTGTGTGATAAATATGTGAATGATCATTCGAATGTGCTTGGATAGGAATCGTCATCGATCAACGAGAATTTGTGTTGTGTTAAAGCTTCAATTCGGATTTTGGAATCGAAAAGATCTAGTATTGATGATCAGATTTGGAGAAATCATTTGATGAAGGAAAAGTATTGAGAAGTGCGAAGACGAAGTTTGGAAGAATATCCTCATTGTTAGATAATCGAGGTTAAGATCAAGAGGCGTAAATTTCGAGGACGAAATTTTTGTAAGGAGGGGAGAATGTAATACCCCAAATTTTATTCGGATTAATTTAATATTAATTAAAATTTTTGACAAATTGGGCGTGACAAATTAATTAAATATTGAAAAATTTTGGGATGATGTTTGGGTTGATTGGGCTGGCGCCCGCGATGCGCCCATGTTTGTCGCCTGGGTATTAATTCAAAATTTGGATTAAAAGAAATGAAAAATTAAAATAGAAAATAAAATAATAAAAATAATAATAATATTATTACTATTTAAATAAAGGAAATGAAAAAAAAGGAAAAAAAAAGAGATAAGGATGAAATCGGGGTGAGAGGGAGAAAGAGGTGAGAGAGAGGGTTAGGGTTTCGGGTGATAGAGGAGAAAGAAGAGGGGGAGAAGAGGGAGGAAGGCAGCCATTCGACGACAGCCGGCGATGACAATGAGCGGCGAGGGCGGCGTTGTGCCAGTGGCTGTCGGTGGCTGGAAGCTTGGCCGGTGGCGATGTCAGTGGCGGTGTGGTGAAGCCATCAAAGAAGTCGACGGCGGGTGTCGATAATGGCATCAATGGCGGCGCACGGGAGAGATGGTGTGTCGGTGGTTGTCGATGGCCATGGGAGGAGCGGCAGTGGCCGTGGGAGAAACGGCGGTAGCGCGGTTGTGGGTTGCACAAGAGAGAGAACTGTGCATGGTGAGAAGGGAGTTTGAGCTGCGACGGTGGCACCGACGCAGATGGGGTGTCTCCGGGAGGCCGGTGTTGGCCGTGCGTGGTGGTGGCCTGCCAGTGATGGCCAGGCCTACGGCAGCAACAGCGGCTACGCACGGGAGATGACGTAGTGGGAGATCGTGAGCAGAGGCACGACAGCGTGCACGGCGGAGAGAGAAAGGGTTGATTCGGGCACTTCGGGACATCTTTTCTTCAGATCTACAAAGTATGAGGTCCAGGCAAGTATCTGTAAACCCCCTCTTTGGTCTAATTTGATATCTAAAATATTTTAGACACTGTTTAAAATTTTTACTAACATGCATGAAATTTTATCTGCCTGATTTATTTAATTTGGACATGCATATGTAGTTTATTGGCTAATTTGGATGTTTTGAATATGGGTTTTCGATTTTTGGAATTTCTATAATTTTTGAAAGCCTGAAAAATTTATTGGACTCGATGTATATTTATATCAATATATGTAACGAAAATATACACAAAATTTGTATTGGCTGTGCATTTTCACATGCACGTGTCGGGTTGTAGCCACTACATTTGGATTTGAATTATTGGATTCTGGCCAGCTCCCGACAGGGAGATTATTTTATTATTTGGAAATCATTTTCCGCCGGCAGGAAAGGCTTGGAATAGTGACCCTTCCCATTTGGACAATTTGACTTGACCTTAGAATATATTCAACGTCCTAATATATCTGAAAAGTTTGAGGAATACACCCAAAGCCGCGGGTGAAAAAATATAGTGAGCAACCTTATCTATGGGTACACAGTACATGAATTTTGGCCTAAGGTTTTCGGGATTATGTGTAACCCTTCCTCAAGCTAGTCTTTAAATAATGAGAATCTAAATTTGGAGCATAATTTGTATTTTTGCATTAATTGGTATTGGACTTTTATTTGGATATGGATTTTTGGACTTGGATTTGAGATTCGTCGATTTTTGCCTATAATTGGGCTTGGTATATCTCGTACAAATGATTTTAATTATATGTTGTGATCTGGACCTTTGGAATATCTGTCGCGGTACTGCTTCGATCTCTGCGCATGCTATTGGATCGTCCGGCTATCAGATTCTGCCCCAAATCACAAGCTGATCGGGCATTGGATTTGGACTTGGACTCGGACTCAGATTTGGACTCAAATCGACATCAGTTTTGGAATTGGTTCGGATCACCTCTGTTTTGGTTATATATATATATATATACGTCCCGACGATGATTATTTTTAAAATTTGGACATTTATTTGGACTTGGATATTTGATTTGAGTACGAGACTACCATTGGATTTTGAAATTTGGATCTCAGATTTTGGTTGAATTTGTCTTATCGGCGATTTGGATTTATTTTGAAATTTGATTGGATTTTCATCCATTAACCTCTCATCTGATTTATTAGACTCCTTTTGACTAAATATGATACTTGCTGAGCATTAGGCTCATTTTTCCTTTTTATCCCTTCAGAGTAGAAGGTTCGAATGCAGTACAGGAGTAAAGTCGTGATCGGTCAGATATTCATCCGATTTAGTGAGTTTCAGTTTTATTATGGTTTATATTGATAATTGATGTATTTGGGTTATGGAATTGGCCGGATATGAGCTTATCGTTATATTTCGAGAATAGTTTGAATATTATGTTATATTTGATGATGATTTTTTTCAGTCGGATTATTATCTTCCTTACGATTATTATAGAGTAGGTCACATTTATATTGTTCGAACGGTTGTTCAAAGAGGTCCTGTGAGGATTTTAATTTTGTTTAGGGTATATTTTGATTTGCCACACCCTAATTTTGGGATTTAGTACTATTTGTTTAAATTTATTTAGGATTTTAGATTTTAGAAATTATAATTAATCATTTAAATTGACCTACTTGGTTCGGGTTCACGACAGTTGTATGCGGATTCTGACCCGTCAAATTGGAGAATGACGCGCTGCCAATGGCCATGCGAGTTAGTCAGCTGAGCGGTGTCTTCTAGGCAAAGCTGCTGCTAGGCCATGCTCGCAGTCTCATCCTAAAGCAGATTTGACTTGGCAGATCTAGGTTGAGCCGACTTAACCTTGGGCACGGCTGAGCTCCTTCTAGGCTGAGCAGTTCTTCCTATGGGCTTAGAGTTAAGCCGGTCCATTTATTACTGGACCTATTAGAACCCATGATGTTTAAATAATATGTTGATAACTTTATCAATTGCATCAAAATTCTCATTCATTCTTATAATTTTTAGTAGTATAATAATTGATTTAAATATCTATCAAATTTAATTAATTTTTAGAATATTCTTATAATCTTCTTAATCATTTTTATGGTATGGTTTATATAAATTTATTTGAGAAGGCATAATTAATTAAATTATTTATTTCCTTTGATGGTGATTTCTCTTCCATATACTAACATGTCTGAGTACCAATCTCTGTTATCCTACTTTAATAGTTAAAAAAAAATCTCACTATTGTTGTAAGATTATAACTGTTATATCATAATAATGCCCTAGAAAAGGTAAAAGCATATTATGGCCAATTCATGCTTAATAGAGGAACAATAAATTTTTAATTATCTATTTATATAATCAAATTGTTATAATATTGGTCCACTGTGCTATAAACATAAAAATTTACGGCTGCAATTGAGCAGAAAATGCACAATGATTCGATCAGATTAATTAAAACACAAATTTCCATGCAATGGAAAAAAGATCATAAGTTATACCCCATGGTTTGCAAAAAAATGCTTGAATTTCTTTTGAATAGAATGACTGCACAAGGCAATTGTTAAATATCAACAACTTATGACATTTTTTAAAATTAAAAAAAATAATTTGAAAAAATAGAATATTGGAGAAGATAAACGGTTCATTATCAGAGAAAATAGAGTATCAAACAAAAAGAAGCGGACAAAAGTAATGGCATACCTTCACTGTCTGAAATAATTTGTGCATGAGATACAAAATTTGTAAAGCAATTGCGACAGACAAGAACAAGAATGACAGAAATAGATACATGGAGAGAAAAACAATTGACTCCATGAACCATAAATTTGAATTGTTAAGACAAGCTTTGTTTGAATTAATAAGACAAACTTCAGTGAAAAAAGTGAACACGAAAATTTTAGAGCGAGCGGGCGAAAGAGGACTCGTAGTCAACAACGAATGGTGGGAGTAATTTGATATGATAAGTAAACAGTGATTTAATCAAATAATTGAAATAAAAAATAATAATTGATGTTTACTTTTCAAGTTTATATTTGATGCTAATTCGACCTTTGTTCTCTTTTGCGACAAGTCCACTTCGTTGGACCCATAATACCATCTTTTCACATGGAGCAATTTCGTCCTTAATTTTGACCGATGATATAAGAATTTATATTATCTTGTATCAAATTTGGGGTTTTTTTCTTTTTGAAAAAAATAAATTTTACTTTTTTAAATTATAACTATTCAATTAATATTAAATAGTTAAGATCCTTTTTAAAATTTTTTATTTATTTTTTTAAAAAATAATATAGCCATTCGATCAATATCAAATGATTATTATTAAAAAAAAAAGTTGAATCCGCCAATGCTAAATAAATATATTGTACGTATTTATTATTATACAATTTAATTATTTTTAAGTTTTTTTTTAATTTTCAACCCATATATATTAGAGAAAAATATCAACATCACTATGCTTCCCGTAGTCTATTCTTCTTTATAAAGTAGAAAGATTCTTAGCGAAGACATGATCAACTCAATATATGCACGAAATTCACTTAAAGCTTGAAAGGGTCCACCTATCAAAAAAAGATTCTATGTGATTTGTCTCGAAGTTTAATGACATTGTCATGAATAGAAGATAATGTTTTGATTTTAATTTATTAGATTTTTTGTCCCGATAATATTATTAATGAGAAAAATTAATGTGTTTCTAATTATAGGTTAGCTTATGTTAATTTCGCATGGAGACCAAACGTGTTGGATTTGTGAAAATTTTAGAAGGATATTTTATTTTTTTTATCAACAATCAATAATTATTTTTAATTTTATAAAATAATAATTAAAATTAATGTGATAATAATACTTGTAAATGTAATTAATTATATGATAATTAATATTAATAATTAAAAAAATGCATCAAGCAAAATGCATTCACCCTCTTTCCGAATTAAATTCATCTCTCTAGACATGCTCCGCTGACTTCTTTCTCTTCATCTTCATCTTCCTCTTTGTAAGGTATAAATTTAAAAATAAATAATTAAATTAAATTAATATATTTTTTAAGTCAACTGATAGTTTTGGGTTACATTAAATTTTGAATAAAAATAAGTTAAGTTAAGTAGTGCCTGACTAACTCATAACCACATTTGTATTTGTTTTCGGCAGTAAAGATGCGTATAAGGAACACCTCTAAGTTGATCATGTGCATTGTAAGGCTGATTGGTCGCGTCTGATGTGTGCCAATCGGCACACATATATATTTGGGATATAACATTAGCACCTGATCCGCACTTGATAGATGCTTATATGCGGTATGGGTTATCATTTGGCGCCTAATTCGAACTTAACTAGCCCACATATGCTGTTGAGATTCCTTGTAGAGACAATTTTGGAGCTTAGAAATTTCGTGATAAAATATTTCAATGCTTCTTTGTTGATTTTCTTTAGAAAAACATTTTATTGGGATTGCATTCCAAGAGTTTTTGATATTAGGTATCTTTTTATTATACCATATTTTGAGAAATTTAATATTCATTATCGACATTTTATTTATTAATTTATTTATAATAATCATTAATGATTTGATTTTTTTTTGCATGGTCAATACAGGCCGGTCGGGTGATTCGGGTTCGAATCATTGCATGCATGCCTCTAGAAATATATTTAGTTTCCTTCAAAGTTTTGTTGACAACAAGAATGCTAAAATAATGCCCATTATAAAAATTCTTGAATTAGTGTATGAAGAGTGAAGAAGAATGTTGATTAGACCCAAAAGATTTCATTGAATGTTTAATCATTTTAAATAATAACAAAGATAAAGATTTCATAAGTGACCACACATGTGAAATATGAAGTAACGCATGAATTGTTATATATTTACTCATTATAATTTTTTCAGTCTTTGTATGATATAATGTCAAATGTTTGAGCAATAAAGACATTTTTCTTTGTATAAATATATTTTATTATTCTCAATTTGGTTTTTTGGCCTGTACCTCAACACAACTCATCATAAAACAATCCAACCATAGATTGGCTAAGTGCCATGCTAGACAAAGATTTTAAATAATATATTTTTATGCCAACACGACTTATTTAACACTTTAATATTATGATAAATGCATTAAATTTGGTTCCCTTGATCACACTAATAAAATTAGTGTATATTCGGAAATAACCAATGGGTTGTTTGACTTTGGCCTCACACAGATATAAAAATGCACCTAATGAATCCCCATAGGGTTATTTCAATAGAATTACGGATAGTAGTTACATTTTTTAATAGGCTACTCATGAAAGAGACTTGGAACAATTGTTATTCAATTTTATATATAGTCAGCTTGACTAATTTAACCTAATTAAAATTATTTTCAAGTCGATTTTAGGTAAAAATTTGTAACCACTAAGTCGAAACGAGCTTGATGTTGCTCAATCACTCTGAGCCAAAGTTGTAATTATGTCCACTCATAATTCAAATGAGCTCGTTCGAATTGGTCATTAGATATTTTTTATTTTTTAAATATTTTGTCAAAAAATTTGTACTCACATGAAAATATAAAATATTCAAAAATATATATAATATTTAGATTATGATATCATATAAATTATATATTTAAATGATTAATTTTATATAAAATTTATTAATCATATAATATATATGAAATAAAAAATATACTTAAACTTAATATTTATTTAAAATAAAAAATATATCTATAAAAAATCATAATTCAAGCTGAACAAATCACTTTTGCAAGAATTATGTTCCGTTTAAAAAATTAATCAGATATACTTTTTAATTATATATGTTTATTTGTAATACTCATATACCCTATAAAATATCAGATGAGTAAAGTTTAAATTCTATAGATTCTAAATTGGAGAAATATATCATGTCCACTGCGGCGGTGGCACATATACCGAACGAGGGATCCTGCTTTGCTATGTGAAGCAGGATCCCCTGCTTTTTCCTTCTGGGTCATCAGATGAAACCGACGGCCCAGATTTTTCTTTTTTAAAATTTTTAAAAGGTTGGCTGGACTAGTTTGGGCCGTTAGTTCAAATTTAATGATCTGATGGCCCAGATTATGTCAAAATCTGGGCCGTCGGATTTGGGACACATGGACGGTCAATATTTAACTTTGATATAAAAAATAAAAAAATTATGGGCCGTCGATTTTGAGACTCATGGACAGCTGAGATGCTGATTCAAAATTTTCGAAAATAACCCCCAATTCTCATCCCCCTCTCTCACTTTGAGTCTTGTCTCTCTCAACAAAACCCTAATTCTCTCAGTCACTCTCGCTGTTGCCTCTCCCTGCAAATCTTAGTCCTCCGAATGGTACGGAACTAGATAACCGTTGCCACTACTTATCAACAACCTTTCTCTCTCTCACTTTCTCAAGCCCTCTCGTCCCTGTCTCAGTTCTCAAACCCTAATCCCCTATCCTCTCAGTTATTCTCTCAGGCCTCTCACCGTCTCCTCTCTCTGCATATCTCAGTCCTCCAAACGGCAGGGGATCAGAGAACCGTTACCGCTGCTCATCAACAATATTTCTCTCTCTAAATTTTTACATTTTGCGACATTAACTGAAGTCGAAGAGCAGGTAATGACATTTTTTTCATTAATATTTTTATTTTTTGCTTCACAAATTTTTTTTTAAAAAAATGTTACATAGTGTAATGCATTGAATTTGGGTGTGGTAATGACATTGTGCCATTAATAGAATTTTTTTTTCATTACAAAATTAGACAAATAAAAATAAAAAATTACCGATTCGTCTGGATTGCTATGCTCCTTATACACAGAAATTGAAGATAGATGTATACAGATTCGTCTTTATATAGATTTAAATCTATATTTACTTGAAAAAATATAGTAATTTTGTCAATTGGTGTATATAGAAAAATATATATTGTAATTACCGTTCATGAATATCGTAATTATGGATAATTAAGGTAATATAATTAAGATTGGGCTTAATTCATGTGAAAAAATTAAGTTTTGAGACTATGAGAAGTGTCGGCGAGGGGAGGCCTACCGAGTGCCTCGGGAGGCCCTCGGGAGGCACCGCAGGCGCCCAAACCCGTGGGACGATGCTCGAGGCAGTGCTGCAGGCAAGATGGGCACACCTGCTACATGCACGGCCTGCGCCTGAGCGTCGACATGGGATATAAATTGGATGCAAGGGTTCACTAGGGTCCATTTTTGGCTTTCGACGCACGAGAAAGAGAGAGCGTAAGGAGAAGAGAGATCTAGGAACATATTATACACTGGTTAAAAATAAAATCGATAATAATATTTTCATCAATCAAAAAAACCCAACCTAGGCGTAATAATTTGAACATATATAGGACCCAATATAATATAACCTGTACAAGATCTCATCGGATATAAATTCAGATAATATAATACACGACGTACTATCCACAATCGCAAGGGAGGTATGCAAATATATAATTATTATATTTTCTATACATGGATCAAGGCGCTTATCCGGCCGAAGACACAATCATATTACATTATCAAGATCTAAAACATACCCAATATGAACATCTCTACTCACCGATAGAGATCTGCCGCATTAAATCACGTCCGAACTCCTACAAGCATATCCATACCACTAGTCTAAAGGGATAAAATACGAAAATATAAGTATAGAGCTTAGCAAGTATCATATATATAAAGATAGTGCATATAAATCAGTGGGAATGGATAACACATTACAACAATGTAAAACATAAAACATAAGGTTCATTAAATCCCTAAAAATTGAGGAGATGTCCTGTACTAAATCGTCGTCCGTATCAAACAGTCCCTCCGGAATATAATTGTAATAAATAATGATCCGATCAAATATCATAGAGGATATTATATTGTGATGAACCGGGTTATTTTCATTAAATAACCTCCGTCAATGGTAACATAAACTAATGTCCATAATTTAAAATTATGGATTCTGTAGAAATTTTGACAGAATTTTCTCTACAATTAGACAAAAATAAAAAATATAATCTGTTTAAAATAACCTGCACAAGCATACGCTATCTAATTTTAACATTAAGGCCTACAACATAATACACGAGACCACAATTCTGCCATACCATCCATGACTCCAACGCAGTATTCCTATCTACCGTATTGGATCTAAAGAGATGTTGTTTAGAACTAAATAAAATCCAAAACATCTAATATTATTGCGGAAGTATAGCTAAATCCAGAAACCTACGAAAGTATAACAATAACCATAAAATAATAACAACCCACATTAATCTAACTAGATTGTTTACATTCTATTACAACAGACGTAACCAAATCTTCAAGCCTTCAACATTCAACTAATCTCCTCAAGCAATTCCTTATCCTTGAACTAACTAATTAGGCACCAACTTAATGTTCTCATCTAAAAGGAGAAACAGTAAGAATGAGCATACAGCTTAGCAAATGTAATCATACATCACTAACAACGGCAGATAACAGTGAAAGCAATAACTGAATGGGGTAAACATATAATCTCAGGAACAAAGAATGTGTGAGGAAAAGGGACATCTGGGATCATCTAGTTCGCATGTTTACACCGGTTACGTTTATTCATTTTTATTACTTTCATTAATCTTTGTGGATCCAGGCTAGTAGGTCCTACTAACCAATGATATGAGAGAACGATGAAAGGAATATGTCTGCCACACATTCTAAAGCACACGGCTACATTTTAGGTCTGTAACACTCAATCATCAGTTATATTTTAGGTCTGCAGCACTCGACCATTGGCTACATTTTAGGCTTGCAACACTCGGTCATCTCAATTCGTCCCATATCTCCCAAAGACTAAGGCAATCATCGTTTTTTCACAGTAGTATCCTAAGGTATACCACGAATATTATCCGCTCCCACGAGCGGCCAGAATACATGGCCAAGTATTCCTCGAGTTCACACCGCGATGGACATAGTAAGCCAAAGAATACTACTCAACAGCATAAGTCCGTGGTCCTAGTTTCAAGATTAATGTTAATCTTTTGAGGGGAATCCACCACAATTTCATTTCATTTTCCAATCGGAAAATCACATTCCCATCACGTATCTCCATCCGAGAGATCAAATCCGTCATATCATGCCTTTGTTGATTTTACCTCCATTTACTTGCTCGGTTCCTTTATTTTTTTGGAATTTAGACCCCTTTTAACCATTCATTTCAAGTTCACAAGAGAGTTGAAATTCCTTACCTCTGATGGTCAAATATCACCTTAGAAGCCTCTGGGACGCATTCCCTTACTTCCGATGCACAAATTTATATTTTCAGGGCTTATAATTTAACATAAACATTTAATTATAAGTTTCATCACAATTAATTAGAGGTAAAGTATGCAAATCTACACTTTATTCTCGGATGAACAGTGTCAGGTCACTTTTAGAGGCTCGAACGCTGCGAATGGGTCAAATCTTGCGAGATTGATTGTCCAGTCGATACATATACACATTTGGAACGTGGTGATTCATATTTTGAGGTCGATTTAACATAATATGAAGGTGAAAGTATACAAAATTTTCATTTATTTTCGGATGAACAGTAACTGTGCCCATTTAGAGGGTTTGGACGTTGTGAACGGGTCAAAACATACGAGATCAATCGTACGGTCGACATATATATGTAATTGGGTCGTGGTGATTCACATTTTGGGGTCAAATTAACAAAATATGGAGGGAAAATGGGAAACCCCTAATTTCACGTGGGTTAGGGTTTGGTGGAACTCCACCAAACGAATCAGTGAGCAAATCGGATAGTAAACTACATAATCTTTGGTCTCAAGGCACGAGTAATACATTTTTCATGGTTTTGGTGGATATTGAGATAAAAATACCCGATGATAAACAAATAAACAACGAAAAAGAAAAGTTAGTGAGTATGAGAACACTTACCTCGACGCGTACTACTAGTTTTATAACTTGCTCTCAGACGATTCGGACTCCATGGCCTCGATCTCCTCCTTTCTTTCTCTAGAAACGGCGCTCTCTCTCTCTCTCTAAAACGGTTTGGCTACGGGGAAAATGAAAATCGCGAAGCAGGTCGCGCATTTAGAATTGCCGAGCGCTCGAGCACCTTACGAGTGAGCAGTGAGCGTGGCGCTACTGCTTTCTACACTCGAGCCCAAGCTCGAGCGCACAGCAGGTGCAACCATGCTGGCAGCGCTATAGCAGTAGTAGCCCAGAATAGTTTTTTAATTTTTCTTCCGATATGCATACTTACTCATTCGATAGGTCTAGTGTTAATTATTATTATATTGATTACCTCATATTTATTATGTCTTTAGACCCGAAACCTCACACATATCATATAATCCGAGGTCACATAGGCCATAACCATCACTACATCCGTGTGGGACACATACTATTGTCCAGATCTAAATCTCATAATGCAGAAATTGAGAGAAGACCCACCGAAACTAAAATATAAATCAAAATACATTTCAGGTTTATCACATATTTATACGTACGAGACATTCCTATTGTCCATCCATGGGCTAAACCATGTATCTCAAATCATAGTCCACGCAATAAATGCAGAAATATAAAGTATGCACGAAATCGGAGAACCAAAAATCAATAATACCAACTTGAGGAAGCGTTACCATCGTCCGGTAACCACGGCTATATTTGCTGCGATTTAAGCCAGTAGTTTAAGGCTCGGCCACGGTTTAGACCAGTAGCTCAAGGACATTCATGTACTTTGTCTCTTATTGATTAGGAACTTACTATATTTTACCACCTACGGTTTTGGGTGTAACCGTAAATTTTAGTTATTTATTAGAACGTCCGAATATATTAGTTTTTTGTCAATTCCTTACGATGGTTCTCATTTAAATACACAGTGGAGTAGGTCAGCTACTAAACGCTTCAACCTTCCTACCGGCAAAAGGGGGTCACATCATATACGTCTTCGTCGAAACTAAGCCTTCTCGTCGGGAGCGGTACCAAAACTTATGCCTCGGATCATATATAACGACCCATTGGGTCTCCAACCATCATGGTCCTGTAGTGATCCCGCCCCGGCAGCATGCATAATTAATGCAATGTCTAATTCATGGTTCCATAACATACGGATATACAGATATACATATATACCGTTCGGATATCCGAAAATCCTCCAAATCATAAATAACAGTGTAAAACCACTGCACGACCAGTAAAACACATATGTATGTACATAATTAATAAATTGGGGATATATAAAAATATATACATGCTAGTAAAATCTCCAACAGTAATTAAAACATATCAGCAATTAAATCAGACCAAGAATAGGAATAGAGGATACTTGCCTTAATATTATACTCCACAAATCTGAAGAAAGGATATCCCAAAACACCCGATTTGGCTTTTCTCTCTCCTCTGTCTCACGCATGCCCACGTGCTGCCCTCTCCTTTCCCTGCACGCGGTCTCCCACGTTGTTGCTGCCTCAAACGGCCGTCGCTGGCCTTCCCGGCGACCATTGCCGCTGCTTTTGCCTCCCGTCAGGCAGCGGTCCTCTCTCACGCATGGCTTCTCCCCTGTGCACGGCTCGTACCACACCGCTGACTCCATCATGTCGCTGCCGCCGCCTCAGCCGACAACAACTGCGACCTCACCCGCGACCACCGTCGCCACCATTCACCTGCGCAGCCGCCGCCTCTCCCTCCTTCTCCCTCTCTTCTTCCTGCACCTACGAACCCTAAACCCCCCTCACTCTCTCTCCCTGACTCCCTCTTCCTGATTCCCATTCTTTTTTTTCTCTTTTTTTCTTTATTATTATTATTATTATTATTATTATTTTATATTTTTTATATTTTATATTTTATATTTTTTTTATTCTAAAATCTAAATCGGATTCTAGACAACTGTATAGGCGTGCTCTGGGCGGCACTCCAAAATCCCAATTGTTTCTCAAAATTCTTGCAATATTTTAATTTATTTTTTTTACTTTCGAAATACCCATAATTATTATTAACATTAAAATACTTCAAACGGGGATCCGAGATATTACATTGAGCCAGTTAGAAAAGTAATAGATCGGGTTGAGGTAAGTACTCCCATACTCTTTTCTTTCGTTTCTTTACACTTTTATTCCGTTTTCTTCAGATATCCTAATTCTCATATCCAATTAAATTTATATTTTGTATTACCCATGACCTAAATATAAAAATATTTTGATTTCATATCTAATTTGTGAGGCTTGTGTCATTTTCACTCCCGAAAACCCTAACCCACGCCCGGGCAGTTTTACTCGTTTATTTTAGGTTTTATGCATTATTTCGGTTTAGATAATTGAAACATATGACTTGAACATGCACATATGTGAATTTCATACCCAATTTTATAGTTTTGACCGATTTTTGAATATGAAAACCAAACCCTGCACCCCAAATGATTTAACCATTTATTTTGAGATTTTTGCATAAATTAGCTTTAGAATATTATTATCCATATCTTGAGCATGTTAATTTAACAATTGAGTATTCGATTTTGTAGTTTTGTACGATTTTATACTCACCAAAACCCTAACCCGCGCCCCCTTGGATTTTATCCAAATTAATTATAATTTATACATGATTTGGTTTTAGAAATTCATAATCCTAACATCATGGATATGGGTATTCCGTATATTATGTATTTATGCACATATATTTTATATATGTTAATTTTATGTATTCTAAAAATATTATCAGACATGAATAATGATGTTTAACTGCATGTACGTTAATTTTATTGTCTTGTATATATTTTAAAAATTATGTTACATGTATTTGTCAAGGTATTTATTATCCGGACACTCTAAAGTTGCGTTTGGCTCACAGTGATAAGAATTTTGTACATGTTTCAAACTTTATAGTAATTTATGTATGTCTTATGCATATGTTAATTTTGTATGTTCTGAAAGTCATGTTATGAATAATTTGTTAAGAACTATCGTTCAAAAGTTTTAAAAATTCTATTTGTCATAATGTGAAAAGAATTTCTATATTCATTTAAGTTCCAAAGGAAAATATACATGTAATAAGATCACGTGAGAATTTAAACTCATGAGGAATATGAAAATATGTATCTAAACAAGCTTTATAAAAAAAGAAATTATGGAAGGATATTCTATAATTAAGTGATTGACTTATGAACCGTTATCCAGCAGAGTAAGAACGAAAAATTTTAGGCTTAAGAGCAGAATTCTCTAAGAAAGTAAAGAACTAAGAACTTGGAACGAGGATTGTTCATCAGATTGTATATTTTGGCATGCCTTAATATATTATAGTGGAATATCGTTGTCTGCTTTGGTGCCGCATGTAGCTATTCGCCCAGTCTATAGGGATTGTATGTAGATGACCCGCCTCTGGCTTTTGAATAGGAAGAGATAGCTTTTGATTGTGTAGAAGTAAATACAATCCAGCTTACAACTGATTGTTCCTTTAGTCAATAAGGCCTATTAGTCCTGATCCTCAACGAAATATGTTTTCAGCATGATTTGATATTTAAGAAAAGAAAAATAAAATGAATTGAAGAAGTTCAGAAATTATCATGAAAGCATTCTTTTATATTCATGATGTATAATCACTCATATATTTCTATTCCTTCCTATATGATTTGAAATATGAAATTTGTATGTTCTTTATTAAATATGTGTATTGCTAAGTATTTAGTTCACCCCTACTGCTTTCTTTCCTCAGATAAATATGAGTTTGCACCCAATGAGACAGAGTAGAGGATTTGAATCGGCTAGGCTAAAAAACATAGAAGATGACCTTATAGACTTAGTTATATAGTTTTGTGCCTTCTGATGGAATATTTTATATTTCTGATGGATCTGTATATTAATGTCCATGTATGATAATGATGATACAAATATAGTTTAGTTTTCGCTATTTTTGATAGATATATATACTTCCGTAAGTTATTATGGTCTGGTTTAGTATCTAGTGGCATCGTATTTGAGCGACGTTATTCTAAAGTTATGGCGTTAGTGCCACGTGACGTTTTATAACTTTTGGATCCTATGTTATGAATTGTATATTTGTATGTTGTGCTGTATAAGGATTTCGTATATGTTTGTATTAGGCTGACAACTGTATTACAGCCGAAACTATACTAAAGTTTTGTTAAAAATATGCTACATCACATGTATACTGATACTAATTCCATTGGTAAATCTTTTGATAATGTGAAATGTAAAATGATTAATCTGTCATTTCACATGTTTTATTATTATTATTGTAATGCATTGAAATGGTTAATTTAATAGTTTCAAAATCGATTGTGATTATTATTATTGTCATTTTACATGTTTTATTTGTAAATATTACATATATAATTTATACATACTCTGTTAAACGTTATACTCATTTTTACCATCTTTTGCTAACTAATAGGTTCGGATATCAGCTTCAGAGTTTTAGACTTTGGGAAAGCATTTTAAGATTGTAGGAACAAAAACCGTAATACAGTACACGTTTCTACAGCATTCTCCATTTGATTGATTGTAACCAGTGAATAAATGTAATTAAGAGATGTAATCAGTCTCTTCCATGCTAGTTTCATGCATCAAGAAAATATTGCTATCATTCCATTGTCGTTATTGTGGCATTTTGTCGAACACTTTCTGTGCATTATACTCCAGTAATACAAATAACAACATACAAAGGAAACGATAAAAAAAATCTGAAAACAACAAAATGATAATCAAATCTTGGGAGGATGAATCTGCCACTATTTCATATGGATGCTTGATTGAAAATGTTCCACAAGTGTTTGTGCATTTGCGCCGTGGAAACGAAGCTGCCAATCCTTGATTACGGCCATTGAAGGATTTGCCTGAAAATTTGGTCTAGGAATCGGGCGACGATTGGAGATGATTGAGATTGCAGAAGTATTGGTCATTGGAGCATTATGACTCATTTTAACAGGAAACACTAATATAGAGCCCGAAAGGTAGATTGCATATATGTCATCCTGATTAATTATTTCAACATAACAGCAGCGTCAAAATAATAATAAATTAAATTATCATTTGCAAAAAATGCCAGAAAATAAAATCACATGAGAAAGAGAGAGAGAGAGAATTCTAAAAATTTTGGAAAACTAGATAGAGAATCCTCTAAAATGCTTTGCTGCAGCTGCATTTGTGCCCAATAACAGTAAATAACTCAATGACTATTAACTATAATCTCTTAAAAAATATTGCATATTGAAATTTACAACTAAACAAGAAAAATGATTATGACAAAGAACAAAGCTCTTGTCAAATGAACGATACGGGTGCATAAGAGCAAGAACAAAGCGAGTCATGGGAATAAGGCAAGGGTCAATTGGCGAAGCCAACATCATAGGAGATATAGGTTGCCGAATTGTCAAACTTACCTACCAAAATATAATTATAAATATAATCACAATCACAAATTTCTTTTTCACCAAAACAGACAAAACAATTCATAAATTGGAAACTTATTGAAGAAAGCCAAGCAAAATATCAAGCATAAGCCAATAAAGCGATAAGTATAGATCAATCACTTTAAAATATCAATTCATCCTTCATATACCAAAAGGTTAACGAAAATGTATATTTGGGAACTAGAAATTAAGCAAAAAGAGATAAGAAAAGGCAATGTTTCTTTGTGAACCCTTGGGCTAGCTTTATGTAATCTTTATATTCGCACCGCTGCCTCCTCCGCTGCTTCCTGCAGATGTAGAATGGGCCTCAGCTTCACCACTATCATAAGACGCTTCCGGCAGATGTAGAGGAGTCCTCCGATGCCAACAAGGCAACGTACTTCTCAATCTCGACGATCAATGGGCCACCGGACTTCTCAATCTCTTAGAGGAGTCCTCTGATCAACGGGCAATCTTCTCAATCTCAGGCCATGCCCATATCCCACCGCCCCACCCACAATTCCACCATTGGGAAGCTCCTCACAATATTTTGGAAGTTGCATACTTGGTTCCAATTTAATACCAGAATTAATTTCAATTTATACTTGATTACTGCCCACCCAATCCCACTGCCCCACCCACAAAATTACAAGCTTTACCACATACCCGGTTTTTAGCATTACCAGTTTTACCACATATATGGCTTTCATCTTACATGCCTTTAGAAAAGTCCTAAGATTAAACAACACATGCATAAGAAATAAACATGAAGAATAGTAGCAATGACAGGAAGAAAATACAAGCTAAAACATGATGATATTTATTTGTTTCTTATGATCACCTATCTGCTATTTGCACACACAAGGAAACAAACCTGCTTTAGTTCACCAAAATATATCGGCCGAGAAGGTGTTGCTCCACAGGCAGCTCATGATAAAACGGTTTCGATCATCCAAAAACTTGACTCTCACCTGAGTCACCTGTCCCCTTGATCCGGTGCGACTTAGGACTTTAACCACAATAGCATGCTTTATTTGGGACTCCATGCCACAATACTGTCAGATTCTGGAAAATGAGCACAAAAAGGGTTTGCCATGTTACCAATACAGAAAGAAAGACATCGATGAAATGAATCAAAAAAAAAAGTGCATATATAGGAGCAATCTCATTCCACATCACGTGACAACTAGCATGCAATCTGAGAAAAGCAAAACAATCAATTATCCAGCTTTCACACATTTTAAAGCTTCTTCAGAGGCTTAAAAATCAGTATGAGATCAAAATTTAGTGACTCCATCAATTGAACATGCCCTGCTTTTGGTAAGTGACCTTAGTGTGCAATCGCCGATAGTAGGAAATGTTTGGATGAGGCACTAATGAAGACTTGAGTACAGAACATATTTCAAAAGCCTTACCCTCAACTTTACACTTGATTAATCACTTTGACAGGAAAAGCCCTAGTGGTCAAGGTTAACAAGGTATATATGGGTGAGGCAGATGGTAAAAAGCCCGCTTCTAGTAGGACATCAAGGTTTCATGCATTGTTTGGAGCCAAAATATGGAGTTTCAAAACACTTTCGCAAGTCTTACTTAATTGGTTCATTCAAACCACAATTTATGTTCTCCAAAACTATTAGACATGGAAAATTGGGATCCCAAATGCTAAGTTTACTCCTTAGGCTTACAGACATGACAAAAGGCATTGTGACATCTAGTAGGAATGTGCGCCCAGAATTCAATATTTAAAGTACTCAAGATAATAACACCGTCTGTTTCCAAGGGATCAAGGACAGACTTAAATTCACATCCAAGTTTGCTTGTCACAATGCGAAGAACTAACTCAATTATAAGAGCGTAAGTTTAATAGACAAAAATGCCAGATTTGACTCTATTAAAAGGCCGTTTCCTAAATTCAACTGGCGGGAAGATGGGGGAATGGCAATTGAACTACAGCTTATTGACAGCATTGCACCTTTCTAACCACAACTTCCAGACATTTAGCACTACGGCTTCTCCATCTTATGGGAAGATTAACAAGCCAAGAAAGGCTATTGCCTTTCTTCATATCCATACCCCAACATCAACAGATTCAGAACAGTTTTCTATTCAGTACAGCGATTCTAATAATGCATACAAACAAGCACAAGATGTCACATAATGCCCGTTCAAAGAACAAGAACGTGGAGTTTCCAAAAAAAAAAAAAAAAAAAACAAAGATAGAACAAAAAACAAAACACCATCAAGATTTGCTAAAAACTGAATTGCTAAAAACACCATAATGCCTGTTCATACAGAATCAGTATCAGTATACATATTTTTCTGTATACAGAAAGTAACGAAACTACTATATTTGCCCAAGAAAATACAAATTTAAATATGTATACAAAGAGCAAAAATCCAAATTTAAATTCATATTTTTTCAAACTATATACGAATTTAGCGAAAAATCCATATTTAAGTCCAGAGCAAAAATCTGTATACAGATTTAGTGCCGTATTTTTTCTGTATATAAAGAGCAAAAATAAACAATTTCTGTACACAAAGAATACAAATAGACGAATTGGTAATTTTTTATTTTTATTTTTCAAACTTTGTAATGGAAAAAAATTCAATTAATGGTACAAATGTCGTTACTAGACCGAGATTAGGGAAAAATATAAACGAGAAAAATAAATAAACATTATTTTTTTTTTCAAATTTTGTGAAGTAAAAAAAAATATTAACGGGAAAAATATTATTACTTATTCTTCGACCTCGATTAATGTCACAAAATGTAAAGATATACAGAAGGATTCTTGATGAGCAGCGGCAACAGTTCTCCAATCCTTGCCATTCGGAGGACTGAGATATGCAGAGAGAGATGACGGCGAGTGACTGAGAGGATAGGGGATTAGGGTTTGAGAATTGAGATAGGGACGAGAGGGCTTAAGAAAGTGAGAGAGAGAGAGAGAGAAAGGTTGTTGATGAGCAGCGGCAACGGTTCTCTGGTCCCCTACCATCCGGATAACTGAGATTTGCAGAGAGAGGTGACGACAAGGATTAGGGTTTCCAGAACTGAGAGGCAGACGAGAACGTTTGAGATGAGATTTTAGGAAACATCTTGAAATTTTCAAATAACAATCTCGGTCGTCCACATGTCTTCAAATCAACGGCCCATGTTTTTATTTTTTTATTTCAAAATTAAATCTTGACCATCCATATGTTCCAAATTATACGGCCCAAATTATGTCAAAATATAGGCCGTTGGATCATTACATTTAAACCGACGGTCCAGATTTTAAAAAATATTTTTAATTTTGGTCGTCGATTAACTGATGACCCAAATCTGTCCAATTAATGTTTTAAAAAATAAAAAAAAAAAGTAAAAATCTGGGGCGTTGGTTTCATCTCCCTAGTCGGCAATTGGCCATTTTGTCTAATGCCATGATTTCGTTCTTGGCTATCCGATTTTAATCGCGGGCCTTTCTTTCTATGGAATCATTGTTGTCTTTCTTCTCAATACTCTTACTTGGCATGGTTTTGGTCCTTTTGGTTTTCTTCTCGTTGCCACCTACTTTGTTGTTGTAAGTTGTGGGTAAATGATTTTTTTGGGGGTATTCTCAGATACCGTGATTATGAGTTTCAAGTTTTGTTCAGTCTTTGTGAGGGTTCATGTTTTTCATTTGTATTTGCATTAGTTTGGCTTTAGCAGCCTGCAATTGGTTAGTTTTTGCTGATCTGCCATTCGATGTGGCTTTATTGAATGCAGTTTGACGGAGTTCTTCACTTACTCATAAGTGCTATAGCTAATTGATGAGCATTCTTTTTTTTCAGTAATTAGGAGGATAAGCATGCCTTCTTGTTATACAATTTTTCAGTGAAATAAGATCTTCATTTACTACTGTAAATGTCATATTTAGATATGGGTATTAAACATTTCCTATTTAGGTCAGACAAAGGCCTCACAAAAGAGAGGATGGCTGAAGTAGCCTAAATCTAAACTATATTGTCCTAGTCATAGTGAATAACTAATTGCAATGAAAGTAAACTCAACCTAGTCAAAGTCAATAATTCAGGGGAGCTCTATCACGCGGGCACCCTTGTATTGAGATATCCAAGGGCCCACATTTAATATTTGGGAAAAAAATATAAGTAAATGATTATTTTTTTATTGTTTTTCATAATTTTGAAATATTAAAATTTTCATACTATAAGAAAGTCAATAAAACTACAAACATTTTTTTATATATAAATATATTAAAAAAAAATTTTATACATATACATCTTGGTCCCTTGGATTTTCATCCAAGGGCTATTGGCATTCTATTGCCTTTCATTGTGATAGAGTGTCCCTCAATACGAGGTAAGATAGCTTGCTTCTACTCCTTAGCACCCACCAGACCAGCTAGAGCAAGTCTAATCTATAGGACTTTGTTCTTTTCACACTGTAATAAGCAAGTTTTTAAAAATTGACGCAGTATTTATGGTAGTTTGTACTACCAAGTGATCTGTCCACTATCTGGAGTCTTCTTCCTTGCTTTTACAGTCTCTAACTCAATATGCTAATAGAAGATGTTTATCTTCAATGGCTTTAGGGACAATTAACTCTCATGATTTCACTCTCATTAATACAGTGTGCTCCAAAATAAGATCCTATTAAAGGCAAACCCTAACACTAAGTGTGACGGAACGGATTTTTTTTTTCCTCAAAAGCTTCCGTCAAACAGATAACATAATGAACGGTCTAATTAAGGCAAGACTTCTGCAGAAATTTCGGCAGAGTCTCCTTTGTAATTGGATGAAAATCCAAAAATACAAACCTGTAATAATCATCCATAACAAGCACACATCTATCCATCATTCATAATTCCTACAACAATCATCCACAGGATCCTATGTGCCATCCATGTCACAAATCCATCAAAGCAATTACTATTCTAACAGATAAATAACGAGATGCCATCTAGGACTTACATAAGAAATCCAGAGTATAGCGGAAGTATACTACAACCTGCAGAAGCATAGCATATTTTCTTTTACTATCATACATATCATGAGCTTTCTTTACAAGAATTCACAAGTTCTATAACATCAATAAACGTGAAATCGGTATTCAAGATCACATTTCTAGTTAGGTCATTGCACCCACAAGCTCTTCAAAAATTGGCTTCACAATGCTCTAAGTCCTCAAAAAAAGCCTTGAAGCTTTTCCACAATTACTCCTGTTCGTCGGGCAAAAGCTCTACTGTCTCATCTGGAAGGGGGGAAAAACACTAAAACAGTGAGCCGAAGCCCAGTAAGGTACATGCATATGAACTGTAAAACTGTTATACCAAAACGATCATATAACTATGCAGAACCAGAATATTTAATCAAACATCATCTGAAAAGGCAAAAACATGCTGTAACAATATTAAATCTCATGTTTCATAAGTCATTTCACTATAGACTGTAAAACAATAACTATAACTTTACTGATGCATCGTAAAACTGAAAACAATGCTCTATACTGTTCACTGTCATCTTTTCATTATCATCTTTTCATCAGATGATACTCTATCATCTTTTCACTGTATACGTTTCATTGTCATCTTTTCACTGTATACGTTTCATTGTCATCTTTTCATTGTAATATAGCATATCGGTAAAACATTAGTCGGTACTTCATATTATTTTCCTCCTTGTACAAAGCCCCGAGGACGGCCATCGTTCCCTCCTTGTACCAAGCCCCGAGGACGGCTATCGTTACCTCCTTGTACCAAGCCCCGAGGACGGCTATCGTTACCTCCTTGTACCAAGCCCCGAGGACGGCTATCGTTCCCTCCCTGTACCAAGCCCCGAGGACGGCTATCGTTCCCTCCCTGTACCAAGCCCCGAGGACGGCTATCGTTCCCTCCCTGTACCAAGCCCCGAGGACGGCTATCGTAACCTCCTTGTACCAAGCCCCGAGGACGGCTATCGTTACCTCCTTGTACCAAGCCCCGAGGACGGCTATCATTCATATCTTTATTAAAAACCCCTTTTTCAAGATTAGACTTTTACAACACACTTTCAGCTAACTTTAAATCCACATGGAATTTTCGTCGGTATACGTTCGTTCATATTTTTAAAAACAAATTATACTGGGAGTTACACATCGATGTCCATTAACTTTCATATAACTGGGGCTTTGGTTAAAAGTCACTAAAACCCCTTCATTTTCGTACTTAGCGCATCGCCAAAACTTCCAAACACAAATCGGTCTCTAATTCGAAAACAAATTATACCGGGAGTTACATATCGATGTCCATTAACTTTCTTATAACTGAAGCTTGTGTTAAAAATCACTAAAACCCCTTCATTTTCGTACTTAGCGCATCGCCAAAGCCTTCGGACTCTAATCGGTCACCAAACAAGTCTTATTTCATGAAATCAAAGCTATAAATCCAAATATACATACTTAATCATGCATTTAAACCATAAATCTCCAAAATTTCGAGTTAGGGTTTGGCCATATTCTTTCAACATCAAAATAAACGCGTATCACATGTTCAAGCATCAAATCGGAGCCAAATACTTTTATAAACATGAACAAACATGAAATCTAACCGATTAATCGAGGGAAACATGCTTCATTTACCTTATACATGCTTTAACATCATTTTCGTCCGTTTTGAAACAAGATAAACGGTAAAAACGAAAAATAACGTCCGAGGTATACTTGCCTGAGCTCGTTCTACCATTACTTTACCCGGATCGAATCAAAACTGTGGTCTCTCCCCTTTCGTTCTCGTCGTGCTTGCTGTTGTGTCTCAACTTCCTCTCTCTACAAACACATATCACTTAATCGGCATTTAAACAAGGAAGCATTACACAAAATATCGTCCGAAGTTTTCGGACGAGCAAATACCCGTATACAGTGCACATGAACAATGCACATATGCACGAATCAGTTGATTCTCGAAATTTCGGACATCTAACATGTAATTTATCAAACCCAAGGCATGGGTAACTATAATCCCAAGTCAATTTACACATTAAACCCCAAATCGAAGATCAAACGAGTGTCCGGGCAGGGTCACGGCCCGCAAACGAAAATCCCTAAATAACCACAATTTCGGGTACCCAACCAACAAATTAACTTACCCAAGTCATACATAATCATAATCTAGTCTTAATTAAATCAAAAGCCCCAAGAATCAGAGCCCGAAACCACCCGGGCGCGGGGTTAGACTTCGCGAACGGGAATTCACATAATTTCATCAAATCGGGTACCCAATCGACAAAATAACTTACCTAGGGTGTGGGTATTGGTATTCTAGTCTCGATTTATACAAAAGCCCCAAATATCGAGGGCCGGAATACACCCGATTGTACGTGAACAGTACACGTGCGTGGGTAAGGGTTTGTGTCTTCCGGAACCGAACTTAGACTATAAATTAGGTCTCCAAATTAACATATATTCATGCTTAGATTATAGGAAGCAATAAACATAAATTTAATCGGGTATCGGAACAAGGATACCCGAAGAAAATAAAGCAAAAGTGCACGAAAATGAAAAACGAGGGTATGAGGTTTCTTGCCTCGACGTGCTCTACAACTTTCCCAACTAGCTCGAGCTCGGAATCGGACCCGAAGGGCTCCATTTTCCCATTTTCTCCTTCGCGAGCTCCTCCTCCCACCGGGCTCCCACGAGCACTGCCGCTGCTCCACTGCGACCCTCGGCCGGCCACCACCTCGCACTGCCGTCACCAGCCGTTACCGACCCCTACGCCACCAGCGCCGGCGCCGTCCGCCGCTCTCTCTCTCACCAACGAACCCTAACCCTCGCCCCCTTCTCTCTCTTCGCAAACCCCCTCTCCCGATTCTGCCTCCCTTCTCATCTTTTTGTTATCATTATTATTATTATTATTATTATTATTATTATTATTATTATATATATATATATTACGTTTCTTTTAATCCCAACTTTAATTCGACACCCGAACGATCGAATGGGCACACTCCGGCACCAACCCAAAAATTCCGAATATTTTCCCAAAATTTTGTAATATTAAATTAATTTTCTCACGCCCGAATTATCCAAAATTACCAAAAATAATAAACAATTTTAATTTAATCCAATAAAAAATATTTCGGGATTTCGGGATATTACATTCTCCCCTACTTATAAAAATTTCGTCCTCGAAATTTAACAAACCTCGAATTCCCAAAATCAGAGATAATCTCTCTCATATTCCGAAATCATTCCTTTAGATGATTATTCTAAGAACCTTAAGCATTTGAATCATTCTAATCTTTATCACAAGACTAATTCCAACTTATAAGTGGAGCAACTCTAATTAGGAACTTTTCCCCCACTTAATTTGAAAGTAGCCATCAATCATAACGCGTGAGTAACATAATCTTAACGTTTTCCAAAGGCATTACATTTTACGATAACTTACCAGACCCATTAGGGGTCAACCCAAATAACATGTATGTCAATTACTCCTATTCGGTCTCGGAAGACTACCTTGTATCCTCAATTCTAACAATTACAAATCTCACCCATGCCGAATGTCTCACTGACACTAAAATCCTCAAGGAATACTTACCAGGTCACTTGACAGCTTCGGTTGACTGTACACTTTCACGACATTTATTGGTCTCTCTATTTATCCATCACTTACAATCTTGTTGATCTCCAAAATTATGTTACCCAAGAGCCACAAGCTCAACAAGGCATTTCCTTTCCAATGAGGGCATACGGATTATCAACCATCAGAACTTATGACATAATCCTTAATGACTACGTACACCCCATTTTCCTTCGAATTCATCCATGAAGTCACCTCAACATGGATCCGAATATGGCCGAAAATTTCAACCCATAAAATTTCATGAAACGCCAATGGACCTATAAAACCCAAACAGCGTTTTCTGGACTTCCTAGTGGCCGTATCCTTAACCTGAATACCACCGGGGCTACAACTTTCATTGATCCATAATTCAACACGCTATGGACCCAAATCGATCTTAGGATTCATCAAGCCTTCACGACGGCCTACGGGTTACGCTTAACCATCCACAAGGTCTGCTCATCCAATCATCAATCTCCTAAACATTTTGAAATTCGTGAACCACCTTATCGGTCCATCTATTTACCTCGAAGGTTTTGGAATATTCTACCACAATACCAAAGCTGATACTTCCACAGCCCTGCTTAGGATCCTCAACGATTAGTATCGATTCGACATGCCTCGAATTATCAATCAAAAGGTAACTCAGCCAAATCTTCCTTGTCGATAACATCCTCAATCCAATGATCCACAAGAAAGACGATATCAATTTCTTGACACCGCGATCAATTCAAACTCATGCTTCAAATCCTAAAACCTGATTGCAAGATGCTATCCTTTACCAAGCCAATTATATTAGCACTACAGTTCGTCCACCGAACTATTATTAAGATCAGACTAAGACTTAATCCTTTAGCTATCTCAAGTTCACACCCGACATTGCACAGTTCAATTATCAGGCACGATATGTTTACTAACACAATTCAGTTCGACCCGATAACTTACTGACCAAATTTTGTAAACGTCGCGCCAAGATTGCACCACCAGATGATTCAAGTTAACCCAACAAATCGTATCCACGAACTCCAAAAATATCACAACCTCGACACCACTTGCACCGAACTTAAATCCGTAATTAAATAAACCTAGAAATCACAAAACCATATACACAATCAGGATCCCAAAGATGCAAGTGTTGTGACATCAAAATAGAGAAATCTCAGCTTCAATCTCGGCAATCTACGTATTCCCTCAATCTTACGATCAACCAACCACTATTGAATCATACTCCTGAGAGTCTCACCGAAACAAAGCATTCACCCAAGGAGATTTCAAAACACATAAGACAATACCTCTTAATCCTCGAGACCCATGATCCTTCTCATGTCAACCAACCGAGGTCGAAACCACCTCCTATCTAGTATGGGGCAACACGCCATATCTTCTACAAGACATGGGATCACCATAACATCATCTTAAGTTTAAGAATCCACATTTCAACCTCAATAGGATTTGGGCTGTCCAAAAGTCCAAACACTTAGGCATTTCCAAAACGATTTATGTATTGTCATCCTAGGACTTGATATACCCAAAATTAAATCCAGTCATACTAACCTCGAGCCGACGGCGCGACTCCATTCATTCCGCTCGCTAGGTTGACCGGCACCCTTCTTAGCAAACCCAATACCTCAAGCCGAGATAAGTTAACCGAGGCCTCGAGTCAATCACTGATCAATTCAAGAACCCAATTGATAACAATCAAATCCCAATACTAAGGTGTCTCTACATACCATCATCCTCTCAACCCTACTTCCAGCCACTAATATTAGTAGTCCCCATCTAAGAGCCATTACTAATATTTCCTTGAGATCGAGACATTTTACATTAAGTCATTCCTTGAACACTAACTAGGACACATTAGTTAACCAATCGAACTAAATCATCATTCCTGACTTAGCACTAGCCTAAGAACCAATCTCTTAAAGGCCCTAACTATCTTAGCTTCCTCTACTTATTCCTACAGGGATCCTATTCAGAGATTCAAACCTATGCTTCCGCTTTTCGATCGATCAATTCCTAAGGCATCTCAATTCTCTGATACCAATTGTGACGGAACGGATTTTTTTTTTCCTCAAAAGCTTCCGTCAAACAGATAACATAATGAACGGTCTAATTAAGGCAAGACTTCTGCAGAAATTTCGGCAGAGTCTCCTTTGTAACTGGATGAAAATCCAAAAATACAAACCTGTAATAATCATCCATAACAAGCACACATCTATCCATCATTCATAATTCCTACAACAATCATCCACAGGATCCTATGTGCCATCCATGGCACAAATCCATCAAAGCAATTACTATTCTAACAGATAAATAACGAGATGCCATCTAGGACTGCATAAGAAATCCAGTATAGCGGAAGTACACTACAACTGCGAAGCATAGCATATTCTCTTTTACTATCATACATATCATGAGCTTTCTTTACAAGAATTCACAAGTTCTATAAAATCAATAAACGTGGAATCGGTATTCAAGATCACATTTCTAGCTAGGTCATTGCACCCACAAGCTCTTCAAAAATTGGCTTCACAATGCTCTAAGTCCTCAAAAAGCCTTCAGAAGCTTTTCCCTGGTCTACTCCTGTTCGTCGGGCAAAAGCTCTACTGTCTCATCTGGAAGGGGGGAAAAACACTAAAACAGTGAGCCGAAGCCCAGCAAGTTACATGCATATGAACTGTAAAACTATTATGCCAAAACGATCATATAACTATGCAGAACCAGAATATTTAATCAAACATTATCTGAAAAGGCAAAAACATGCTGTAACAATATTAAATCTCATGCTTCATAAGTCATTTCACTATAGACTGTAAAACAATAACTATAACTTTACTGATGCATCGTAAAACTAAAAACAATGCTCTATACTGTTCACTGTCATCTTTTCATTATCATCTTTTCATCAGATGATACTCTATCATCTTTTCATTGTATACATTTCATTGTCATCTTTTCACTGTATACGTTTCATTGTCATCTTTTCATTGTAATATAGCATATCGGTAAAACATTAGTCGGTACTTCATATTATTTTTCTCCTTGTACAAAGCCCCGAGGACGGCCATCGTTCCCTCCTTGTACCAAGCCCCGAGGACGGCTATCGTTACCTCCTTGTACCAAGCCCCGAGGACGGCTATCGTTACCTCCTTGTACCAAGCCCCGAGGACGGCTATCGTTACCTCCTTGTACTAAGCCCCGAGGACGGCTATCGTTACCTCCTTGTACCAAGCCCCGAGGACGGCTATCGTTCCCTCCCTGTACCAAGCCCCGAAGACATGATTGGTCCAAGGGTGGGAGATGGGTTAGCACATAATAGAGCCAAGTTCAGCAGCATCAATGCCTCATCCTCGGGAAAGTTTGAACCGAGGCTTGAATCCACGAGCTCTAGAAGGTTGCCTTGCTCTTGTAGGACATAGGCCTTCAATTTTCATAAGGAAAAGAAAAATGTTATATTGTATGGTCAATAGTATAAATCATTGATTCAAGGATGAAAACTAAAAATCATAGAGTTCAATAAGTTATGCTGATGAGAAATGTTTCAGGGACTATTTTTAATCACTTTCGTGTGATGTGATGGTCTACTACCATCGAATTTTGTGTGACGCCAAGCCTATTTCATTTAGGCTGAGTTTTAATATGCAATATGATCAAAGGTGTTTGTTCCTTATGAACAAAAATGATAAAAAAATAAACTTTATTTAATTTGCAGACCATATATTGAAGTAAAATAACTGACCCGGCCTAATTTATACATAATTATATACATAAGCACAGTATGAATCTAATCCCAATTTATCTCCTCTAGGGCTACCTTGGGACACAAACCCACTTCTCCACTTTCTTGTCTAGCTCAAGTCTCAAAGTCACAATCTAATATCGCCTAGTTTTTAGAGATGGACAAACACGCATAGTGATTTTAACTCAAGAAATCAGGCCTAGACCTACCATGGCCATGTATTTTGAATAGTTTTTTTGACATGCAACCTAGCCCATGTCATGTCCAAACTCGACTTTGATGTGTGAGCATATTAATATATATGAATAGATGAAATACCATATTATCAAAGATATATGAAGAATAGCTAAAGAATTTTTCTCTAATACCAAACTATTTAATATTGCTAAACATATGTTCTCTTAGGAATGTATTTTAGTATATCAAATAAGTGTCTCTAAAATTCGGGCTCCAGTACCAAAGCTTTGATTGCAATTATTGTCTAGGAAAGTTATCTATTCCATTATTAATTATTTTCTTTTTCCAATTCTATTCTCTACTTTACTCTGCTAACTCTTCTATTCTACCTGAAAAATTTACCCAAATCATGCAAAAATCCCCAAAACCTTCACTTTAATTTTTTTTTTACACTTCAAAGTTTTTTGGTATCAAATATGTGTGTGTAAATATATATATATATAGGTGGTGGTTCATGATATTGAGGTTTTACTAGTTTGTTTAAGAAGACGGGGAAAATTTTTTTAAAAAAAAGGAAACCATTTTTCTTCATTAGAAAACTTAATATTTATACCAACCGAAAATTTGAGTTAGAAGCTATGGCATTAGAGTCCATGATGTATTTAGAATATTGATGTAAATATCAGCCAATCTCTATTTGTATTGGGCCCCTGACATAATTTCTTAATATCGTGATAATAATGTAATATATTATTATATCAGTAATATATTACGATATATTGCCCAATATATTTGATATTATGTTAAAATATTTGCCAATATAACCATATCATATTATAATTATCAAAATTTTTTTCTAATATTTTTGATATCGATATATATGATCAAATATATTTAATATCAATATAATTGTAACAAATACTGATATTTTCAAATATGATTTAAAATAGTAGAAAATGGCATTCCTAATAAGAGGAAGAAATTCAAGTAGATGATTATTACCCAATCAAGAAGATAGACAGACTCTCCCTTTGTCCTATAGTCTGTATTGCTTTTTCCACTGACAAGCTCAAGCACAACTACTCCAAAACTATAAATATCTACTTTGTCAGTCAGGTAGCCTCTCATTGCATATTCAGGAGCCATATATCCTCTGATCAAATCCATGGTGAAGAAAAAGTAAAAAAATTAGATGTTAGAATGCATAATAAATGAAATGAGAAAAAATACTTATACATCCATTTTATTGTCTATTTTACTAAACTATGCAAAGAAAGAGAAAAAAATATTTTTCTTTAACTATTTTTTCTAGCGGACTAATGTGGGAATGTCACGTTTCTATGCAAATGGTGTACAAAGGGAATATGAGTATAAAATGATACTCCTAATCTTGGACTCCTTGATTATGTTCACACATGGGAGATTTAGGAATAGTTTTAGTAACTTATAAATGTGTGTTGGTTAGACTTATTAGTTTAAACTTTTAGTTTAAAGATAGTCTGAACATATATAAGTAAACTTTGTAAGTGTACATACAAATACATATGCTCGCTATACATGTGTATTCACACATGCAACATACTGTTGACTTCTTCCTTATGAGTTCTCCTAGTTCCAAAAGTTGATATCAGAAATAGGTTGGCAATAAGGTCCATTTGTTAAGAGAGTTGTGTACCTAATGTTCGGTTCTATAGTCATGTGTGCAACTTATTGTTATAACGGTTGTATATCCAAATTTCATCAGTGTAATAGTGTTGGACGACATCATTGTTTTTGGATGAAGTGCTACCAGATTTGCATTTAAAGGGGATTGTTTGATATGGATGAACTCATGCATGAGGGGAAGATTGCTATGAATATATGCGATAATAAATTGTCTTAGTATATTAAAAATTATAGTGTCTTATAAAGGTGTGTTGGTTCACTACCCATTATATTGGGCTTTTGGGTTTAAAATGGTGTCCAACATATATAAGTATGTTCTACAATTGCCCATGCCTACATGTGCTAGCAATGTTTACACAGGTGATACGATATTGACTTTCTCTCTGACAATTCTTCAATAATGGATGAAAATCTGACCGATATATATTAATATTGAGATTCTCTGATATCAATGTTTCCTGGTACTGTAATAATATGACGTTATGTTTTGATGTCGGCTGATATAAATAATATTTAGCCAATATATTATCTAATACAATAATACATCGATCGATATGATTTTATCAGTTTAATATTTTTCAAAAAAACTTTTGTTGATATATTAGAGATCGAAATACATTATCCAATATATTCAATACCAATATAATCCCAATTGACACCTATATTTTCATCCATGCCCTTAGATCTAACAATAACAACTTCTTATTATCATTATAATATCCATGATGTGAGAGAATCTTGCACTATGCTTTACCTTTATTATACCAAATCGCTCTCTAGTGAAGCATTTAAGGGATGGATACTGCCCTCTTCTCAAGCGAAACCTACTAACCGATGCACTCATCACTTTAGTTGGGAAAAATATGTAGTCTCTAGCTAAAAAGCATTGATACTTCTCTTGCATAAGCGATGCCTGATATGTGTTGAAATATTGTATTTATTTATTTATTCCAACACCCTCTAACACGTTCTAAATATATAGGGCCATTTTTTTTATTTTCGAAAAATCGGGGCTCTAAACATAATCTAAAGAGAAATTAGAACCATTCAACAATTTAAATATAATTAAAAATCTAAGCCCTCGTTACCTTTTTTTTTTGTGTGATATATGTTATAGAGTAATTCATTTATATTAGCTAACTCATAAATTAATTCTTTTTAAAAACGTCTTTGGATGATGAAATAAGAAATATGTATTTCTATATATAAAAATATTAGCTGATGTTTTAAGTATCGACTAATATATATTGGCATTGGATCCCCAACACTAATTTTTTTAATATTACAACAATATCATGATTGATTGCTTTATCGATGATATGTCATTTTATATAAGTTAATATTTAAAATATTGGCCAATACAACGAATAATTGGCTAATATATCGATCGATATATCCTTATCAATTTAGAATTTTTAAAATTTTTTTGATACCAATACATATTATCTAATACCAACATAGTTACGACCAATACAGATATTGAAACCTACTATTTTAATCAATAATATTTAAGTATAATAGTATGTTGATCAGTAACATTCTCAATATCTTTAAATAAACTATAAAGTTTAGTTAGCATATACCGAGCATATTGTCATCTCATTTTTTTAAGAAAATTAGCATGTTGGCATATCAATGTTATGTCATATAATATTCGTGTCCTATGTTGGTATGTTTTCTTGTCTGGTTATTGGAAATATTGGAAGAAAATGAACATACATATAGAAGCAAGAAGCAAAATGCTAAACTCACAAAGTACTTAGGAAAAAGGAGTGGGAAAAACTCATATTGTCCCAGCTATTCTTGTGCTAATATGAGTGCTTTCATCTTCATCAAGCTTTGCTAAACCAAAATCTGATATTTTAGCAATCAGATCCTTATCAAGTAGAACGTTAGTTGCCTTTATGTCCCTGTGAACAATCTTGACTCCTCATGAAGATAAGCTAAACCCCTTGCTATGCCCAAACATATTCTCTTTCGTGTAGGCCAATCCAATTTTAACCGAGTAAGCTCCCGACCAATGAAATTTGGAGCATTTGAAATGAATGAACTAAAAATAAAGGAGCGAAGGAGAAGAGGAATAATGAAAGAGCAAAGGAGAAGAGGAATAACAATTGAATAAAAATCTCTTGAATTAGATAATCGTAACGACAAAGAAAAAAATTATAGGTCAATGTAATTGTGTATCATATTTCTAAACCCAAAGGAACCATAAATTTGTTTTATCAAAGGAACAAAAAGACATTGGACAATATTATATGGGATTAGATTTGAAAAATGTGAAAACGAAAAACAATATCATAGTATGGATACGAACTCAATTTCTTTCCAAAATGATATTTTCTTTTCAATTGAGATGGGATGATCCTTTGAATCAAAATATTTATCAATAATATCAAGGTATATTGCCTCTTACTTAGATTGAGAAATCCAAGAGAAATTGCTATAAATGAGATAATTGAATCTAGATATAATACTTATTTGGAAGGATTTAAGAATTAATAAAAAAATGGCATATTAATTATTGAATTAGTCCTCTTGCCTGTAAAAGATGATGGATAATTTATTATATATCAAATCATAGGTGTTTCATTGGTTCATAATAGTAAGCCAAAACTATAATTCTCCCTTGCTCGTTATGCTATAGTTGTTTAGATGTTGAGAGGCACTTACCAAAGAGAGCACGAGCAAGGCAATTATTTTCCATGTATTCATATACTAACAACAATTCTTTTCCTTCAATGCAACACCCATGAAGCTTTATTAGATTTTGGTGCTGTAATGCAGAGATCATGCCTATTTCATTGATGAATTCGCGGCTTCCTTGCTTTGATTTGGATGAGAGCCGTTTGACAGCAATTATGTTACCATCTGGCAATACGCCCTAAAATCAAGAGAAGTTAATAGTAGGAGAAAATCATTATTCTTGAAGAAAGAAAATGAGAATATCATATTAGATATAGTAAATTCCATTGATGTAAATATCGGGAATAGTATCAGACATAACCTAAGAAAACAATTTTACAAATTTGTAACCTGATAGAGAAATATTGGGTGACATATTACTGATATAGTGACATTGAGATTTTTCTATGATATATCGGGGGAGTAACAGCGATATATATCAATTAATATTTTGAATATCTGCGATATTTTATTTCATACACATGAATAAAGGACATCTTGTAGTGTTTACTTCTACAAAAGTCACCCCGAATTACCTTATATACAAGCCCAAAACCACCTTCACCGATCTTATTTATAAGGCTAAAATCATCTGTTGCAGCTTTGATTTGTCTCAAGGTAAAATAACTTGTATTTTGAACCGGATATGCTGAAATTAAAAGACATAAAAGCAGAGGTTATTTACCAAATGAATTTAATAAGCAAACAAATGAAAGCCTATTTCAGATTTGATTCTAGAAAAGTATTATGCATTGATGATCTTTGTAAAAATATAATACAACAATAGTGCCACGAAAATTGGGGAGTACTGATGATGGATATATGACAAAAGACTACACCTTTTATCATGTTTAGCATTCCGTTTAATACTCCTCAAAGTTACACATTTGTATTGACTATGTAAACAGGATTTGTATTTATATATAGAGAAGTGTATAAGAGAGTAAGCACAAGATCAAACACATCAGTTGTGTGTGACAAGCAAATATGCCAGATCAATTTGGGTATCGCCACTGTTTTTGAGTGTTTTCAAATTTGGGTATCACTTGTTTAGAAAGGTGTGGTCAATATATTTCCATCATTTGTACTCTTTTGATTATAGTGAATTCACTTTAACTTGTGCACATGGATATAACTTTTATCTTGAGAGTGAATTGTGTAAATTTATTGATTCATGAATACTTTGAGTCCTACTTAATTCAGTTGTTACTCGTAAGATCTATATTTCTCTATTTTGCCAATATATATCTAATAGAGAGCCGATATATATTAGACAATATCGATATCCGAGTAAAAATATGCTGAACACTAACATTTTGCAGCCAGCAAATAAAAAAACATAGAACATCAACTTGCCTTCATCTCCATTACTTTTTCTTCCCAGGTAGCCTTTCATCCAGAGAAATAACAAAAGGGATGTTAGAATCATAGCAGATGATACTACAATTCCAACAATAGCACCAATAGAAAATTCAATATGAGTGTTAAAATCTGCAACGAGAATGGAAGTAAGTTAAACAAGAAATTTAATTTTGGAATCTTTAATGGATGAGTATATTGGTATCAATATAAAGATATAAAATATATTAGACAATATTTATCCGTATCAGATATAGCAAAAAAAAAAGAATATTGTAACTAATAGGGCTAAATTGACGGATATATCGCAATATACTATCAATATAAAAATATATTGCTATATCTTCACGGTATTAAAAAATATCAGTATTAAAGGGTCCGAATTAAATATATATCAATTGATATTTTTATCTATATACTCAAATAAAAAAGACTTACTAGGGGTTATTGTGATAGCAGATATCAAAGGTCCATATACACCGTTATTAGTGTCAAGAATGGCAGTAGTCCCTTTTCCTGCCCAGTATAATAAGATCTCCAATGTGCTGCTATTGATAGGAATATTTGTAAAATCCTTAGTGATTCCTTTGCCAACACCACCAGCTTCTTCCATGATATTAAAATCATTCAGCACTAAATTTTCTTGCTAGAAAGTTTGATTAGCCTAAGAAGTATGGATATGGATATGCCAACATGCTATTTTTATTAAAATGAGAATATGACACGTCTAATAAAATCATAATTTACTATTTTTATAATTGATAAAAATATCATTTTATACTAAACTAGTAAAAAATATGTTTATTTTTTTGTATTTCTTCACTCAAAATAATTTCATAGGAAAGTAAGTAATATAACCAATATAAATGAGTTATATTATAATATCTTTAACAAATTATTATAATAAAATAATAATAATGATATAATTTAATAAATAGATGCAAAACTTAATATAATAAAATTTTTATATATTATGCAATATTTACATTTAAACTTTATCATTTTAAACTTTATAATTTTCAAAATATACAAAATATAAGTAAAATTTTTGAACAAAAATGTCAAAAATATGTTGAAAATATGTCCAAATGTGTCAGGAGGGTGTCGATATCCAATATATGTCAAATATGGTTACTTTAGTTTTAAGAGAAATTCCGTATTTCTTAGTAATTAGCAATCCATAAATTTGTATTCTTTCTTAAGGTTTGTTTCAGCGTAGAGATTACCCCCTTTTTCCTAACAATCATGGAAAGTATTCACGTAAGATTGTTAAACAATTAATAACACAGAGAAAAATCTAATATGGGAGAGATTTTGTCTTTAACCTAGATAGATACATTAAGGATACGCCTTCCAATACTGCTCTGGTCTTTAGAATACATTATTTCTGCAAAGTGCAACTTCACCTTGTAGCTTCCTTTTCGTAAGCAAAGGCCATAATACCTGAGCAATAAAGGCGCAAAGCGAGCTGTTTTATAGTATTCAGGGCTGATAATATTTAGATTGAATTTGTTTGATGCTATAAAATTAGCCCTGTCAGTGCACTTAAAAGTTCCTGTGTTACTATAAGTCCATATAGTTGAGTCGTAAGAAGCAAAGTATGATGGCCCAAAGGGGCTCAAATCTTCTTCATACTCATTCCCATCGTAGCTCATCCCTTTTCCACCACAATTAATAAACAAAGAATGGTCTGCAAATTGACAGAGAGAGAGTGTCCAAGATATTTTCATGCATATGCATTATAATGGATGGCAGTTGAACTATGTACTTACATTCTGCCTTTGTGGGGCAAGGGAGGTCCTTCATCAAGCACTAGGAATTTCTACATAGTAGAGTTTCATCTTGATCAAAAAAGATTTCTACCTCGTTAAGCATAGTATTAAGGAGGAAGAGTTGTGCAACGAACTTACGCTTTGCTTGTTGTTAATGGAAAACTCGAAACCAAGTTCCTATCAATTACATACGAAAACATGATCAACCGAAAATATCCTAGAGGAAATGGAATAACTAGAGGCATAATTTTAGGAGAAAATCTAACACGTTTGATTGCTAGCAACTAGCTGGTGATTGATTCATAAAATTGTTATAAGACATGTCACTGTCAGCAAGGAAGAAGTAGGAAGAGTGTAACACAATCAATCAATCTTGTATTACCCAAATGATAAAAAATTGGAGAAAAGGTACATGGGATTTAAAAAGAAAAGATGCTCACAAATTCTCTTTGCTGTTCAACAGCCAACTTGGTACGAATCCACTTAGTGAGTTATTTGTAAGAAACCTATACGACCAAAATTAGCTGTTATTTAATGTTGAAAAAGCCATTCATTATGTTGGAAAGCTGGACACAAAAACAACACTACCAAGCACAACATTGTAAACCAACTTACATATAGACGAGAGATGGCAAGTTTCCAATTGCATATGGAATCTCCCTAGTTAACCTGTTGAAGCTTTGGTCCCTACAACCAAAAATTATTTGGAGTTGAATCCTTCTAAGGAGTTTCATAGGACAAAATATATCTCTCTACTTTTTATTTTAGGTCGTGTCTTTAACTTTACTGTAAATACTAGAAAGTCTAATTTTGATTAAGAATCTAGGACGTTCCCAATCAATACCTAATATAAGTATCCAAAATTTCAATTATATTTGCCACTACACTAGTCCAAATTTCAATTGATAGGCAATGCATACGTAGGCCCCGATAAGTAGACTAGATAAGACATTATTTCACTAATCATTAGTAGACTTAAAATCTATCAAAAATCTTTCTTTAAAAATATATCTTTGAAAATCTATGAAAATTACATATGTGAAATTGTCTAAATTAAAAAAAAAAATCTCCTAAAACCAATGGATTCATTTCAACTAATCTAAAGCACTATTGTTTTTTTTTTTTTACGTGTATTCCATATTACAATTTGAGTTGATATAGGATATAATGAAAAGATATTATTTTCCTAAACATTAGTGGACTTAAAATCTATCAAAAAATTTTCTTAAATATATATCTTAAAAAATCTATGAAAATCGGATATTTGAAATCATCTAAAGTAGAAAAAATCTCCTAAAACCAATGGATACTTTTCTATTGATCCAAAGTACCAACTATTTTCTTTAAGTGTATTTTATATCAAAATTAGAGTTAATACATGATATAAGGAAATCAAGAATTGTTTCTTTTGCATGGCAATTGAATGAAAAATAGGGGAAGAAAACCAAAGCTTATAGAATGATCATTTCCGTCATATCTCCTATGTATTCTGGGATAGTACCAATAAGTAAGTAGTTTCTAAGTACCCTGGACAAAAATTACAGTTTATGTGACAAACGAATCAACCCAAATAAATGTAATAAAATTTTGCTTCTTGATGTCTTATGCATATCAACTCACAACATTTGTAATTGTTTCAAATCCTGTAGATTAGGGAAAGCCATATTTGCCCCGTTGAGATCTGATATATTCCTGGCACATTAAAGAACTCAAAATTTCTTTTTATTTTTCTAAGCTTTCAGTCTTTTAATCAGGTACAAAAATCAACAGTTGAACAAACAAAACTATTAGATAGAGAAGTTTGTACTCACAATCTTATTAAGTTCCTCAATAGAGATATGGTAGAGGGAATAGACCCTTCCATACCTGTGCCTTGCATATGCCTACAGGGAATGAATATATACTTATTTGAGATAGCATAAGTGAAACTTTTCTTACAATTATTGGTCAAGATTTATAAAGGAAACAACTAGCATAAGAAATAAGGTACATTACTCACAGTATTTTAATTTTTGTCCAATTTCCAATAAAAGCTGGTATCTTTCCTGATAATCTACTTCCATCTATCCTACTGCAATCAACAAATAAATTTAATATTAATCAACACATAGGTATAGTACTTAGTGAAAAGACATACATGAAACCAAATAACTTACAAATCTGTAAGGTTCTTAAGATTGCCAAATGTCTCTGGTATACTTCCCGTAAAATTATTTGAAGAAAGATTCCTATAGGTATAAGCAATTAGCCATAGACACTGATGAAGGAAAGAGAAACAGAAGAATTAAAGACAATTCAAATATGTACGAATTGCAATCAAGGACTCTATTCCTAGTGGGTGTATGTACCTTGCATTTCTATTAACTGGCTATTTTATACATCAAGATGCATAACCAAGAATTGCATTATAGGAGAACATTTTTAATGTAGCAATATTAAGTGCATCCAGAACCAGAACAAAAAAGTACATTAAAATGGAATGATGATAAGTGGTTTATAGATGCAAATAATGGTTGATATTTATAATACAAATATGTAATTATCACTATTGGGCCTTCTGATATCGATATTTATCAATACCATGATAATAACATGATATATTGTCTAATTAATAATATATTGACCGATATTTAAAATATCAATCATTATGGCCTTGTTAACTTAGTTTTTTAAAAAAATTCATTTTGATATATTTAATACCAATATATATTATCTAATATATCCGATACCAATATGATCCCAACTGATATCGATATTTTCATCCATACTAGAACCTAAATTTCATGAAAAACAATAACAAATTAACACTAAAAATTACATTTATTTCCCATTTGCTTGCTACTATTCCAGGGCAACTTCCTGCTTTGCTTGATCTAGATATTTATATATTGTTAATCGTATTTTACAAGAGCACCAAGCTCAAAGGAAGAATTTAGAGACAAAGGAGAGAAGATGATTGGACCTCCAAGGTAGCCCAACAGATTTTTAGCTCAGCCAGTCTCCAAATTCAAGAAAAGAAAAGTAAATCAAAGCTGTTAAAGAAATTAAAAGAAAGTAGCCAAATAACACCAGGGTAGCCGACCCAAAAAAGGAAACACAATAAAGCCAAGTGGCAGGCATTAAAAGAGAAAATTAGCATATGGAATGGAGATGGAAAGAGGAGTTCACTGGTGCAAAAGAAGGCAATGAACAATTGACAATTGGAGGGAGATTAAGGAAGTTTGACACTCACACAACACAATTCTCTTTATATATTCAAAGGAAGGCAAGGCAAAAAGAGGTAGCAGATGGGAATAGGTAGTTTATGCAGCTCTTCAGTATTCTTAGGTATAGTTTACAAAGTACAAATTCTTTCCTTTACTACCGATTTGCCAACAACTAATGTAGCAATTTGGACAAAAAGCAATTTGTTATAAGATTTGGAGTCATAGTTCTTAATCTTATTCAGTTGCTGTGAGTTATATTTGGGTTGTTGATATTGAGAAGGGTTACAAAGTTTTGTGTTCAATCCTTTCACAGTTCTGTTCTAATTTTAACGTAGTAAGTTCACGGCATTCTTTTGTTTGATTTTCATAAGTTACAGTTGATTTGAGAGTAAAGCCTCTAAAGAAGGCTGATTTGAGCAACTTGCAACAGTTTGCACAAGCTATTCAATGTGGAGAAAGTAATCCTCTTTATTGAGAAACTACACCATACCTTATGCATTTGTAAGGATAGTCACACACCCATTTAGAGGCTGGTCATATCCAAATAGTTACTACAAAGTAAGTTAGTGACAAGCATATTAGGAGAGATAAAAAGGCAAAAGGCATGGATGAACATCATCAGAAAAGAGAATGATATTTGCTCACATCCAAAAACAATTATTGGTGAAGAGCTAAGAATGGTTTAGTATTCATGAATATCCTTTAGGCTTGAAGTATGGAGTAAGCATATATCTATTTTTATTTTGAATTATTTTTCTATATTATAATATCTTTAAAATTTTTAAAAATTTATAATTTTTGTAGTCTCTAAGACTTAATAAATGTATATTTTATTTTTATTATTTATTATTTTAGATTATTAAATTAAATCTATTTTTAATTAATTTAGGAATATGATACCTGTAATGTACCAATCCCCAAAAATCGTAAATACGGATAAGTACATTAATATGATCAATATTAGGTTTAATGTGTGAGGACCCGAAATCGAAAACGTAATAACTAGATGTGATTAAGGTAATTAATATCAGTAAGAGGCTATACATGTAGTAAAAAAGTGATAGTAAAAGTGAAAAGCTGGAAAATGTCCAAATTCAGCAAGCAGCCCCGATGGCGCTTGCTGTTGGCTCGAGCCTTCTATCGGGCGGAAAAACCAGTGGCGTTTCTCGATCCCTACAGCTCCCTGGCCACTTGAGCTCCGGTCGAGCGGCAGGCGCAGTATAAAAATACGCCCAGCTCTCTCCTTTTCATTTTCAGTGCAACTTTAGGGTTTGAGGAGAGAGAGAGGGAGCGCCGTCCCTGGTGAGAGAAGGATAGAGAACGAAGCCCAGGAGCCCGAATCCATCCCTGAGCTAGTTAAAAAGGTGAAAGCCCATGACAAGGCAAGTGTACTTCGGACGCCGTATTTCACCGTACTGATTTCTCATGCTTTAAAACCGTTGAAAATGCTCTAAAATGTCGATGTTGCATGATTGAAGTACATGAAGTATATTTCCTTCAATTAATCGGTTAAATTTCATGTTTGTTCATGTTTATGGAAGTATTTGGCTCCGATTTCATGCATGTGTCATGTGTTATGTGTTTATTTTGACATCGGAAGAACATGGCCAAACCCTAACTCGAAACTTTGGGGATTTGTGGTTTAAATGCATGACTGAGTATATATATTTGGAATTATGGCATTGATTTCATGAAATAAGACTTGTTTAGAGACCGATTTGTGTTCGGAAGTTTTGGTGAAGCACTAAGTACGAAAATGAAAGGGGTTTTAATGATATTTAACCGTAGCTCCAGTTAAATGAACTCCGGCTTTGTATTGAAAATGAACTCCGTCCCTTGAGGAAAATGAACTCCGGTTTTGTATTGAAAATGAACTCCTGCCCTTGAGAAAATAAGCTCCGCCATATGAGAAAAAGAACTCCGTCCTTTTGTTGGAAAATGAACTCCTGCCTTTAAGAAAATAAGCTCTGTCCTCTGAGAAAAAGAACTCCGTCCTTTTGTTGAAAAATGAACTCCGGCCTTAATGTGAAATGAACTCCGTCCCTTGAGTAAAAAGCACTCTATCCCTTGAGTAAAAAGCACTTCGTCCCTTTGAGCGAAAAGTACTCCGTCTGAAAAGCTCTCCGTCCGAAAGGCATTCCGTCCGAAAAGAACTCCGTCCAAAAAGAGCTCCGTCCTTTTTGAAAGTACTCCGTCCAAAAGGAGCTCCGTCCTTTTGAAAGTACTCCGCCCAAAAAGAGCTCCGTCCTTTTGAAAGTTCTCCGTCCATAAAGAGCTCCGTCCTTTTTTGAAAGTACTCCGTCCAAAAAGGAGCTCCGTCCTTCGAAGGTACTCCTTCAAAAGAGCTACGCCCTTTTTGAAAGTACTCAGTCCAAAAGGAGCTCCAAAAGTACTCCGTCCAAAAAGAGCTACGCCCTTTTTGAAAGTACTCCGTCCAAAAGGAGCTCCGTCCTTTTGAAAGTACTCCGTCTGTAAAGAGCTCCGTCCTTTTTGAAAGTACTCCGTCCAAAAGGAGCTCCCTCCTTTTGAAAGTACTCCGTCCAAAAAGAGCTCCGCCCTTTTTGAAATTACTCCGTGCAAAAGGAGCTTTGTCCTTTTGGAAGTACTCCGTCCATAAAGAGCTCCGTCCAAAAGGAGCTCCGTCCTTTTGAAGGTACTCCGTCCAAAAAGAGCTCCGCCCTTTTTGAAAGTACTCCGTCCAAAAAGAGCTCCGTCCTTTTTGAAAGTACTCGTCCAAAAAGGAGCTCCGTCCTTTTGAAGGTACTCCGTCCAAAAAGAGCTCCGCCCTTTTGGAAAGTACTCCGTCCAAAAAGAGCTCCGTCCTTTTTAAAAGTACTCCGTCCAAGCTTTCTGAAGTCCGGTATTTTGAGGAAAAAGAACTTCGGCTTTTCTTGAACTCCGAATTTTGTCGGTAAAGAACTCCAGTTTCTGTCAAAATGAACTCCGACTTTGTAACTGGAAATGAACCTCGGCTTTGTTGAAAACGGCTTTTCAAGAAGGAAGTATTTCTGTTTCTGTTATTTTAGTCCGGCTTATATTGAAAATGAACCCCGACTTCGTAACTGAAAATGAACTCCGGCTTTATTGAAAATGGCTTTTCAAGAAGGGAGTATTTCTGTTTCTGTTATTTTAAGATTGACTACAATTCGGCTAGGTTCTCCGGCATGCCTTAGGACTTTTCAGGTGGTAATCGAGGATAACTCTGTCCATGGAGTTATTTGTGGTCCGCCCTGCCCTCGGGGCGTTACGGTCAGGAGGAAAATTCTATTACCGGCCTACCTTCGGGTGGCACACTGTTCTGATCCCTCGAGATGGGATACTTCTGTTTCTGGCCTTGGATTGTGTGGAGTGAACACAATCTATCCTCAATCACTCGCCCCCTCTGCTAGTAGGGTACGCTAGCAAGATCTGCATCTGCTCGCTATGTTAACCGCTTTCCGACTTCTTATTTCGATTTTCGTTATTGCTCATTGTACTGACTTCTCGTTCTCGGTTACCGTCATCGATCACAGTTCATCGTTACGATTTCGACTACCGATTTCTCATTTACCGAGGACTGATTACCGATCTCGGATGATTTTTTGCCATCTTGATTTTTGATTTTTGATGTATATTACTGTCAAGTATGATTTTTCTGCTTTCTGAATTGCTTTCT
Source organism: Nepenthes gracilis (assembly GCA_033239525.1). Classification (NCBI taxonomy): domain Eukaryota; kingdom Viridiplantae; phylum Streptophyta; class Magnoliopsida; order Caryophyllales; family Nepenthaceae; genus Nepenthes; species Nepenthes gracilis. The sequence continues at coordinate 11,803,749 of BSYO01000029.1, forward strand.
TTCTAAACCGTTATGTTCTGCACCGTTATATGACTGTTCTGCATCATGATTTTACTGTTCATGTGCATGTACCTTGCTGAGCCTCGACTCACTATTTTAGTATTTTTTTTCCTTCCAGATGAGACAGTAGAGCTGTTATCTGATGAAAAAGAGTAGACCAAGAGAAGCTTTTAAAGGTTTTTGAGGACTTAGAGCATTGTGGAGCTACTTTTTGAAGAGCTTGTGGATGCAAACACCTAGCTAGAAGTGTGGTTTTTACATACCGATTTTCATGTTTATCGATGTTATAGAACATGTAAATTTTTATCTGAAAAGCGTATGTTATGTATGACTGAAAAAGGGAAAAAGCTATGCTTCGGCAGGTTCTTAGTTTACTTCCGCTATATATATATATATATACTCTGGATTTACTGTGCAGGTCCTAAATGGCATCTCGTTATTAAACTGTTAAAGTAGTAAATATTTTTATGGATTTATGTCATGGATGGCACATGTGATCCTGTGAATGTTTGTTGTAGGAATTGTGAATGATGGATAATTGTGTTTCTGTTTGACGGAAGCTTTTGAGGACAAAAAAAAAATCCGTTCCATCACAATTGGTATCAGAGAATTGAGATGCCTTAGGAATTGATTGACCGAAAAGCGGAAGTATAGGATTGAATCTCTGTACAGAATTCTTGTAGGAATAGGTATGAGAAGTTAAGGAAACTAGGACACTTAAGAAAATTGGTTCTTAGGCTAGTGCTAAGTCAGGAATGATGATTTAGTTCGATTGGTTAACTAAAGTGTCCTAGTTAGTGTTCAAGTAATGTCTTAATGCAAAATGTCTCGGTCTCAAGGAAATATTAGTAGTTGCTCTTAGATGGGGACTACTAATATTAGTGGCTGGTTGTAGGGTTGAGAGGATGATGGTGTGTAGAGACACCTTAGTGTTGGGATTTGATTGATATCAATTGGGTTCTTGAATTGATCAGTGATTAACTCGAGGCCTCGGTTAATTTATCTCGGTTTGAGGTTTGGGTTTGCTAAGAAGAGTGCCGATCAACCAAGCCAGCGGAATGAATGGAGTCGCGCCGTCGGCTCGAGGTTAGTATGACTGGATTTAATTTCAGGTGTATTACGTCCTAGGATGACAATACATAAATCGTTTTGGAAATGCCTAAGTGTTTGGACTTTTGGACAGCCCAAATCCTATTGAGGTTGAAATGTGGATTCTTAAACTTAAGATGACATTATGGTGATCCCATGTCTTGTAGAAGATATGGTGTGTTGCCCCATACTAGATAGGAGGTGGTTTCGACCTCGGTTGATTGACATGAGAAGGATCATGGGTCTCAAGGATTAAGAGGTATTGTCTTATGTGTTTTGAAATCTCCTTGGGTGAATGCTTTGTTTCGGTGAGACTCTCAAGAGTATGATTCAATAGTGGTTGGCTTGATCGTAAAATTGAGGGATGTCCTTATTCATAGATGGATGGTAAAAAGGTCCAGTGTTTTAATCTAGGACTCTAAGGTATTTAGTCTTGACCTGATCTTAATAATTGTTCGATAGACAAATTGCAGTACTAATATGATTAGACTGGTAAAAGATAACATCTGGCTATTAGGTTGTGGGGTTTGAAGCATGAGATGAATTGATCGAGGTATCAGGAAATTGATGTCGTCCTTCTTGTAGAGTATTTAATGAGAATCTACGTTAAGTCTAATTAGTATATGCAGCCACCGCTTGAAGTTATTTTGTGGACATTGAGGAGCTTCGGCCGTGTGACTAATTGAGGATGATTGTAGAAGGAATATTAGGTTGATTTATCTGATGACCGATAAATCGAGGTTGTGTCAAACTCGACGGTGATCGTTGAGAGTTTTAGGCTTTGGTACCATTGTAAAATACCCCCAGAACCTTTGAGGTAGATAAGACAGATCGATAAGGCTGTTTGGGGTGGCCTAGGAAATAGATGATTTGTCAAACGGACCTTGTGATTAGATAGGTGAATTACATGGACCGTTGTGAAGGCTTGATGAATTCAAAGGATTAAGGGGTGTATGCACCTTGTTTACGGATTAAGTCCTGGATTGTGGATGGCTGATAATTCGTATATTCCATTAAGAAAGGAATGTGAATTTAGTTGAACACGTGCCTTGTTAAGCTTGTAGCTCTTGGGTATTATGGTTTTGGAATCCATAAGATTTTAAGTGGTGACTAATTAGGGAGACCAGTAAACGTCATGAAAGTGTGCGATCAACCAAAGTTGTCAAGTGACCTGGTAAGTATTCCTTGGGGTTTGCTGTGTCGGTAAGACAATCAGCATGGGAAAGATTTGTAATTGTGAGAATGTAAGTTAAACGGTGTTTTCAGGGACCGGATAGGGTGATTGATGTTCATGTCCTTTGGGTTGACCCCTAATGGGTCAGATGAGTTATCGTGGGATGTAATGCCTTTGAAAAATGTTAAGGTTGTGTTACTCACGCGTTATGATAGGTGGGTACCTTTGATATAAGTGGGGAAGAAGTTCAAGATTAGTGTTACCCCCATGTGTAAGACAGATTTAGCTATTGAAGTTTCATTTAGAGAACTTATGATATTATCCTTGAAGATAACCCTTATCAAGAATTTTAAGGGCCGGAATGATTGTGTCGTTGAGGAAGATAGTCTTATGATTTTTCATGTGGACAAAATTGTCTAAATGATTGGGAAGGTAAACCTCGGTGTTTTCTTGTGAGGGTTAGTAGACACCAATGTTAACAATTAATGTTGGGGAGTTTTCTTATGTCTTCGAAGTTTCCTAGAAAATGCAAAAGATGAATCGCAACTAAATCCAAATGATTAGATGATAGGATGTCCTGTTTTTGAATTGGGAGACAAAACCGTATTTGATATTTGGGAGCTAGGAGTTCATGAAATATGAAGTCCTTATGGTTTGGTTTAAGATGATTAGGGCTACCCACTTATCGTAATTAGAGTAGATGTGTTCGGCTGAGATCAGTTGGCTTGTTGGCAAGCCAACAAAATCTTAGGGTTGCTAAGTAATTGGAATTTTAAGATTTGGGGTAATGATTTAAAGTTATGTCGACTCTTTGGGTGATCGTTATGATTGTAGCCTTGAATGTGGCTGCAGTTGGATGATTGTGGGATTCGCCTTCTCGGTGTGACTATCCTACGATTATTTTAATCAAGGATTCCGTATATTCTGGTCTATGATGCGGGCTATGTATTTTGGAGAAAATGTTGGTTTGCCGATTACCAATAAAATAGTGTGAATGTAAATCGTTCCGACTTTAAGGTTTGATTGTGATTCAAGGTTTGCATCGTAACCTTAGTAAAACTTGATTGAATAATCTTTGGGACGTCAAGTTGAATTTGATGTGCCGGTGAAATTTCATTGGGATGATTCATAGTTAGATAAATAATCAGAGTAGCGCAGCGTAGGCGTTGTAGACCCATGGCCTAGAGATTTCTAATTAAGGTTGAGGTCCCAGTGACCGAATTCCTTCAAGGCTTGGAATGAATTAAAGTGAAAGTTCAATGATCCGTTTGAAGTATCGAATTGGATTGGAAGAATGTCCGGCATGATTGCAAGTCACTTTTAGAATATCTAGGAATCTTTATAAGGCCTTCCTAGTGTCGATAGTTGAGAGTCTCGGTAGGTGTCTGAGGTTGAGTCGTTCGGGAGGCTATGGATTTGATTTGGGATGAGGATTAGGACAATTCAATGCTTGAGGTTCCTAAAAAGGGCATTGTTCGAGGAATAATTTCTAAATGTAAGGAGTTCACCTCGGGTTTGGAAATTCGATGCTCGTGAAATTTTGAAGACGAAATTTATTTAAGTGGGGAAGAGTGTGAGGACCCGAAATCGAAAACGTAATAACTAGATGTGATTAAGGTGATTAATATCAATAAGAGGCTATGCATGTAGTGAAAAAGTGGTAGTAAAAGTGAAAAGCTGGAAAATGCCCAAATTCAGCAAGCAGCCCCGGTGGCGCTTACTGTGGGCTCGAGCCTTCTATCGGGCGGAAAAACCAGTGGCGTTTCTCGATCCCTGCCGCTCGCTGGCCGCTTGAGCTCCGGTCGAGCGGCAGGCGCAGTATAAAAACGTGCCCAGCTCTCTCCTTTTCATTTTCAGTGCAACTTTAGTGTTTGAGGAGAGAGAGAGGGAGCGCCGTCCCTGGTGAGAGAAGGATAGAGAACGAAGCCCGGGAGCCCAAATCCATCCCTGAGCCAGTTAAAAAGGTGAAAGCTCGTGACAAGGCAAGTGTATTTTGGACGCCGTATTTCACTGTACTGATTTCTCATGCTTTAAAACCGTTGAAAATGCTCTAAAATGTCGATGTTGCATAATTGTAGTACATGAAGTATATTTCCTTCGATTAATCGGTTAGATTTCATGTTTGTTCATGTTTATGGAAGTATTTGGCTCCGATTTCATGCATGTGTCATGTGTTATATGTTTATTTTGACATCGGAAGAACATAGCCAAACCCTAACTTGAAACTTTGGGGATTTGTGGTTTAAATGCATGACTTGAGTATATATATTTGGAATTATGGCCTTGATTTCATGAAATAAGACTTGTTTAGAGACCGATTTGTGTTTGGAAGTTTTGGCGAAGCACTAAGTACGAAAATGAAAGGGGTTTTAATGATATTTAACCGTAGCTCCAGTTAAATGAACTCCGGCTTTGCATTGAAAATGAACTCCGTCCCTTGAGGAAAATGAACTCCGGCTTTGTATTGAAAATGAACTCCTGCCTTTGAGAAAATAAGCTCCATCATCTAAGAAAAAGAACTTCGTCCTTTTGTTGGAAAATGAACTCCTGCCTTTGAGAAAATAAGTTCCGTCCTCTGAGAAAAATATCTCCGTCCTTTTGTTGGAAAATGAACTCCGGCCTTAATGTGAAATGAACTCCGGCCTTTAATGAACTCCGTCCCTTGAGTAAAAAGCACTCCGTCCTTTGAGTAAAAAGCACTCCGTCCCTTTGAGCGAAAAGTACTCCGTCTGAAAAGCTCTCCGTCCGAAAGGCATTCCGTCTGAAAAGCACTCCATCCAAAAAGAGCTCCGTCCTTTTTGAAAGTACTCCGTCTAAAAGGAGCTCCGTCATTTTGAAAGTACTCCGTCCATAAAGAGCTCCGTCCTTTTGAGAGTACTCCGTCCAAAAAGAGCTCCGCCCTTTTTGAAAGTACTCCGTCCAAAAGGAGCTCCGTCCTTTTGAAGGTACTCCGTCCAAAAAGAGCTCCACCCTTTTTGAAAGTACTCCATCCAAAAGGAGCTCCGTCCTTTTGAAAGTTCTCCGTCCAAAAAGAGCTCCGCCCTTTTTGAAAGTACTCCGTCCAAAAGGAGCTCCGTCCTTTTGAAAGTACTCCGTCCATAAAGAGCTCCGTCCTTTTTGAAAGTACTCCGTCCAAAAGGAGCTCCGTCCTTTTGAAGGTACTCCGTCCAAAAAGGAGCTCCGTTCTTTTGAAAGTACTCCGTCCATAAAGAGCTCCGTCCCTTTTTAAAGTACTCCGTCCAAAAGGAGCTCCGTCCTTTTGAAGGTACTCCGTCCAAAAAGAGCTCCGCCCTTTTTGAAAGTACTCCGTCCAAAAGGAGCTCCATCCTTTTGAAGGTACTCCGTCCAAAAAGAGCTCCGCCCTTTTTGAAAGTACTCCGTCCAAAAAGAGCTCCGTCCTTTTTAAAAGTCCGGCATTTTGAGGAAAAAGAACTTTGACTTTTCTTGAACTCCGGCTTTTGTCGGTAAAGAACTCTGGTTTCTGTCAAAATGAACTCCAACTTCGTAACTGGAAATGAACCCCGGCTTTGTTGAAAACGGCTTTCCAAGAAGGAAGTATTTCTATTTCTGTTATTTTAGTCCGGCTTATATTGAAAATGAACTCCGACTTCGTAACTGAAAATGAACTCCGGCTTTATTGAAAATGGCTTTTCAAGAAGGGAGTATTTCTGTTTCTGTTATTTTAGGATTGACTACAGTTCGGTTAGATTCTCCGGCATGCCTTAGGACTTTCCGGTGGTAATCGAGGATAACTCTGTCCATGGAGTTATTTGTGGTCCGTCCTACCCTCGGGGCATTATGGTCAGGATGAAAATTCTGTTACCGGCCTACCTTTGGGTGGCACACTATTCTGATCCCTCGAGATGGGATACTTCTGTTTCTGGCCTTGGATTGTATGGAGTGAACATAATCTATCCTCGATCACTCGCCCCCCTCGCTAGTAGGGTACGCTAGCAAGATTTGTACTGTTTTGCTATGTTAACTGCTTTCCACTTCGATTTCCGATTTCCAAGTTATCGCTACCGTCTCGACTTCACATCGGTTACCGCATCGATCACAGCCATCACTTCGATTTTTTGACTACCGATTTCTGTTTACCGAGGACTGATTACCGATCTCAGTGGATGATTTCTGTTTACTGATTTCTGATTTCTGATTTTTTATGTATATTACTGTTAAGTATGATTTTTCTGCTTTCTGAATTGCTTTCTGTCTAAACCGTTCTGTTCTGCACCGTTACATGATTGTTCTACATCATGGTTTTACTGCTCATGTGCATGTACCTTACTGAGCCTCGGCTCACTGTTGTAGTATTTTTTTCCCCTTCCAGATGAGACAGTAAAGCTGTTACCTAATGAAAAGGAGTAGACCAAGAGAAGCTTTTGAAGGTTTTTGAGGACTTAGAGCATTGTGGAGCCGCTTTTTGAAGAGCTTGTGGATACAAACACCTAATTAGAAATGTGGTTTTTGCATACCGATTTTCATGTTTATCGATGTTATAGAACATGTAGATTTTTTTCTGAAAAACATATGTTATGTATGACTGAAAAAGAGAAAAAAGTTATGCTTCAGCAGGTTCTTAGTTTACTTTCGCTATATATATATACTCTGGATTTACTGTGCAGGTCCTAGATGGCATCTCGTTATTAAACTGTTAAAGTAGTAAATGTTTTTATGAATTTATGCCATGGATGGCACATGTGATCCTGTGAATGTTTGTTGTAGGAATTGTGAATGATGGATAATTATGTTTCTGTTTGACGGAAGCTTTTGAGGACAAAAAAAAAATCGTTCCATCACATAATGCATTTGGAAAAACTAAGTTTCATGATCATGGGTCGGAACGGCAGAGTTGGCCCGTCGGGAGCCGAGGGCGGCATCACGGGAGCCCGAACAAGAAGCAAGCGCCAGCACATGATTTAAGCGGACAAGGAATTTTCCCTTGGCCATTTTTCGAGCATTTCCATGGAGAAGAGAGAGAGAGGTGGAGAGGAGAGAGAAGGGGGAATCCGAGGTTGTTGAGTATGTTTCTGAGCTCGAGTTAGTTAAAAAAGTGATAGATCGGGTCGAGACAAGTGTACTCATACCCTTCTCTTTCATTTTCCTACACTTTTATTTTTTCATCGGGTCTCCTTATTTCGATACCCGATTAAATTTATACTTTGTGTTATCCATGTTAAGTGCATGCATATATGTAATTTCATATCCAATTTCTTAGTTTTCATCTTATTTTCACACTCAAAACCCTAACCCCATGCTCGGACCTTTTTACCCACAAAAGTTTGGAATTTTTGCTTAAATTGGGTCTAGATTATTATTACTCATAACCTATGTATACTAATTTATCAATTGGATATCCGATTTGATGGTATTATGTGAAGATTCCTTCGTCGGAACCCTAATCCGCTCTTGGACCATAATTAGCAAATTATTTCGAGTCATATGCATAATTTGGCCTTAATTATAATTTACCCATGTCTTAATTATGAATATTTATCGGTTGGGTGATCTAATTCCAAGGTTTGACCCATTTGGTGGTTCCAGGAGCACTAACCGGTGCCCTGGCACTATTCATCTAAGGTAATTGGGTATTGTTGCAAGATGCCACCTTGTTCAATTGTTAAATTATGTCATATGTATTTATATATGCTCAAATGTTTATTCCAAAAATATTAATGTAAACCTTTGTGAAGGAATTATCGTTCGGAAGCTCCAAAGCTATGTTTGGTCATTGTGGTAAGAATCCCTAATTGTTTCAGTCTTATGATGATTCATACACATATCACAAACACAATAATTCAAAATGTTCCAAAAATCATATTATGAACTGATTATGAAAGAATTATAAATTAGAAGCTTTAATAATTTTGTCTGGCCTAATCTAAAGTGGATTTCTTAATCTTTTTGAGCTCCAAGAAATATTATGTATGAACTATGAATGCATGGGGATTCAAGATTACGAAGAATATAGAAATCTGTATGGAAATATGCTTATGGAAAGGAACTAATGATGGAGAATATTCTATGATTAAGTGATGGACTTATGAACTGTTTCTTGGAACGATGAACTAATTGACTTATGTAACGTTCTCTAGTAGAGTGGGAACAAAGGATTTTGTGCTTAAGAACAGAATTTCCTAATGAAAGAAGGAACTAAAAATTTGGACGAGGGATTATGGACAACAAACTTTCACATGCTATGAGTATTACAGTGAAAACTCCAGGATTACTCTAACCGTGTATCCTGGCTGTGTTTTATAACTGGTAAAATTCCTTAGCATGTATTAATATGTTATAATGGAAGGTCGTAGCCTTTTTTGGAACCTCTTGCGGTTGGGCCGCCACGGCTGATTAGCCCTATCTATAGGGATGGTTTGTAGATGGCTTGCCTCTGGATTTTGAGTAGGAGAAAATGGCTTTTGATTGTGTAGGAGTAAATATAATCTAGGCTACGACCGACTTCTCCTTTGTTATGAAGCCTACTGATCTTGGCCCCTAAACAAAATAAGTCTCAAATAAAATGCAATAAATTAAGAAAATGATAAGGAAACGAATTAAAGAAATATGGAATGAATCATAAAGTCATTCCCTCTGAAACATGATTCATAATCTCACATGCATATCTGTTTTCTCCTATATGCATTATTATGATGTTGAATCTAAAACCTTGTATGTCCCTTGATATTTATATGTGCCTTACTGAGTTTTAGCTCACCCTTATTTTTCTCCATTTAGATTAGCACAGGCTTTCACCCAATGAGGCGGAGTAGCAGCTAGAAGATGGTTAATCATAGGTTTTGGAAGACCATAGCAAAGGCTTAGCATTTTGTGGCTTCATGCGAGTTTAGAAGAGATGTATATATATATATTTTTGTTGGATTTGCTATTTTATATTGTAAAATAATGGATAATTAGATAGTATAGTCCGCGGTGCATGGATATATATGTATATGCTTTCACAGGCTATTATGGCTTATTTCAGGTATCTAGTAGCATCTCTCTATATCTGTTGTGTGTCCGGTAACATTACGTTGGAGCCACGAAATATTTGTGGTAGTTTTTAGGATCCTGTATTGAAATGATGTGTTGTTTGGAGGTTGGGATTCGATACAGATGGATTTTTAGTATCGTTGAGGTTGTGTTTTTGTTTCACAGGATTATTATATAGGTTTTGTATTTGGCCAACGTCCATATTTCAGGAAAAACTCTATCAGATTTTCGGTTAAAAATACGGTATGTCATAGTTGATATTAGAGAAAGAAATACCTTAGGTTTGATTCGAATTTTACCCGAAAGCTTAGAATGTAATAAGGAAATTTGAATAAGTAGACGAATGTGTAGAATGATTAAGCTAGCCTAGGAGGTTCTAGTTATCCTGGTTTTAATAACTTAGGTCGGAACTAAGCCAAAATTAGAAGACAGGTTTGATTATCTAGTGATGGTGATCCAGTGTCCGAAAGGTTAAAGATATACCGTGGCATATATTTATAAGTATTTCTCTGGATAAATATCTTCCCAAGGTAATTTTGGGAGAATGTTCTAAGTTGTAGATAGCTTAGTCACCGCATTGAAGATTGTTTGTATCCCCTAGTCGGATAGTGAAGAAATTCAGTGCCTTGGATCGAAATTTTGTAGTGATAGCGCTAAGGTAAATGTGTTGTTTACCATGATGGAAGATAAGATTCCTAAAATCTGATGTTGTGGTATATATTTTTTGTTTGGGGATCTTGAATCTATGTTTTTATTTGTGATTCCTAAGTTAATCCGCTTATTTAAGGATCTAGGTTTGATACTAACAGTATCAAAGTTTACAACATTCTCTTGGGTCCGTGGATATGTTTGGCCGGTGAGTCGCTATGCTGGTTTAAATTGTGTTGGTAAGAATATTATGCCTTGTAATCGGGTTGAGAAATTTTGGGTATAAGTTCAAATTGATCAAGGTATCAGGAAGTTAGCATCGTCTCACCTGCAAATCATTTAATGAGGATTTATGCGAAGTCTAATTAATATATGAGACCACACCCGGAGATCATTTTGTGGTCACTAAGGAATTTCGGACGTGTAAATATTTGAGGATGTTCTCAGAAGGAAGATTTGGCTGATTTATTTTTTGACTGATTATTCGAGGTTGTGTCAAAATCAACGCCGATCATTGAGGATTCCACGCAAAGTCGAGGAAACATCGATTTCGGGTCACTATGAGATGCTCTAGAACCTTCGAGGTGAATAAAACGGATCGATAAGGTCGTCAATGGATTTTTTTAAATGGGATTGTCTAAAAGATTAATGATTTGATAAGTGCACACTGTAAAGGAATAAGTGAATTATTTGATCTATTGTAAGGGCTTGGTAATTTTTAAGATTGATCCATATCCATAGTATTGTTAATTGTGGATTAATGTGGGTTGTGCCCGTGGCAGCATTCCTGATAAGGATACGGCTGCTACAAAATCCGAAATGCCATTTGTGTTTGAAGGTTTGTCTATAATTAGGTGGATTTAATACGATGGATCTTTCGGCCACATTTGGGTCCGTTCTATGAAGTTCTATCAAAGAAGTTCATATGATCGTGGGGAGGTATAAACTCTATTTGAGGAAAGTATCATGGATTAGGAAGGCCGATAGCCATGAGCTCATTTGAGTAGAGAACATAGACTCGGTTAAGGAAAGTGTTGTATTGAGCATGTAATTCTTTCGATGGTCTGGATGTGGTTCTAAAGAGACTCGAGGAATGGCTCATTTAGGAGGATCGATTGTTGTCGTGAAAGTGTCTGTTTGTCTTGGGTTTACGTGAATCCAAAAGGAATGTCCGTTAAGTATTCCTCGAGGTTTTGTAACGTTCATGGGGCATAAGGTCCATGATTGGAATTACTCCACCTGTGCTTTGAAGTTTGCAAATCGAGGTCCCTGCTTTGAATACTTATAGGTAATGATTTTAGAGTCCGTTAATGGAGGATCTAAATATTTGTGTCATTAGGAAGAAATGATCACACATTAGAGGAATCGGGTGATTCTGCTTTAGGAGTGTGAGGAAGAATCTCAGTATCTTTTAAGGAAAATGAACATTAGTACCGATGATTTGATATTAGGAGCCTTCGGAATATACATGTTTTCAATGCTTAATAGGGAATGTTGTCAGGTGAGTCATAAATAGATTTCAATATCGAGGCAAATGGGATGTTGTGCTTTTGTTTTGGGGTTGTTAGAACACAAATGACTTGCGTGATTAGATAAGAGTAGATTAGCTAGCGAGATCGATCTATTCATTGTAAATTAGATGATCCGATCGGAATGAATAAGTTGGCTTGTCAGTATGCCAACGGGGTGATGAGTTGCTTGGTGTTGAGTTTTGAGGTTTCGATGATAGCCTGAGGCTGTACCAAAATTTTGGGATAATTGCTTTGATCATGTTTCCTATGTTAGTTATAATCCAAGGATTATGGGTTTTGTCTTAGGCATATCGACATCTTTGGAATTTTTTTGAGTCTATAGTTGTTGGGTAACCTAGATGTCTGATATGACTCAATGGATAAGAATTGCAAGTTATTTAGGGCGTGCAAGTGATTGGTTAATCAAAGTAATGCAGATGTAGCTTGTGGGCCCATGTCCCAAGGATTTCAATGAGGTTGAGGTTTCATATGAATAAAGGCTTTTAAGGCTTAGAATGAACTGAAGTAAAAGTTCAATGGATAAGACTTGCAAGTTGTTTAGGACGTGCAAGTGATTGGTTAATCAGAGTAACGTAACGGTAGCTTACAGGCCCATGTCTGAGGATTTCAATGAGGTTGAGGTTTCATGTGAATAATCTTTTTCAAGGTTTAGAATGAACTAAAGTAAAAGTCTAATGGCTTATTCAGGGTATTGAATTAAGTCGGAGGAATAGCCAATATAATTTGGGTTGCCTTCGGACTTTGTGGATTGTCATGAATTTTTTCCTTACATCAATGACTAAGAAAATCAGTAAATGATTGGGTTAGGCCATTTTGGAAATTAGGAATATGTCTTGCAATTAGGTTCTAACCTAGAATTGGATAGGAATCCTGAGATGTTGGGATTCAGGATAGTTTATTTGGTTAAGGCCTCTTAGCATAAGCAATGTACTAAGGATGTAGTCTAGGATCGGGAAAGATGAATTTCGAAAGCATTCTCCCCAATTGATGACTTTTAGGGTCTATTAAATTTCAAGGACGAAATGTCTATAAGTGGGGGAGATTGTAATGTACCAGTCCCCAAATATCATAAATACGGATAAGTAAGTTAATATGATTAAGATTAGGCTTAATGCATTTGGGAAAACTAAGTTTGGTTTGGGACCTTGGGTCGGAACGACAAAGTTGGCCCATTAGGCACCGGGACGGCAGCAGGCGCCCAAACCGAGGAATTTTCCCTCGCCCTTTTTTTGGGTGTTTCTAGGGAGAAGAAGAGAGGAGAGGAGAGGGAAGGGGAAATTGATGTTTTTGAGTCTATTTCCGTGCTCGAGCAAATTAGAAAAGTGATAGATCAGCCCAAGGTAAGTACACTTATACCATCCTCTTTCGTTTTCCTACACTTTTGTCTTATTTTCATCGGGTATCCTCATTTCAATACCCGATTAAGTTTATATTTTGTGTTACCCATGTTGAGTGTAAACATATATGTTAATTTCATGCCAAATTTCTTAGTTTTTGTCCGATTTTTGCCTCCAAAATCCTAACCCCCCTTCCAAACCTTTTTACCCACAAATTTTTAGGGCAATTGTGAGGTCCGAGTTTCCAAAATATAATAATTCTAGTAATCAAATTGGTATAATTAAGTTTGGGATGAGTAAAATTAAAAAAAGTGATAAATTGGCCTTAGTGCAGCAAGTAGTAGAGCTGGGCTCACTGCTGGCTCGAACCAAGTAGCGAGTGCCAAAAATAGATTGCTCCTGAAAGGGGCTCGCATGCCGCTCACTCGAGTGAGCTAGAGGGCGCCAATTCCAGTGCTAGTGCGTTCGCTGTGTGCTCGAGCATGAATCCGATTTTTTTTCCACCGACTGATTTTATTTTTGTTATAAAGGGGATGGGGGAGAAGAATAAGGGCATGCACGAAAAACGGCGAAGGAGGGAGAGGAGAAATTGGAAAAAGAAGGGAGGTTTTTCCTATTCTACTCCAATCTAAGTAAGAATAATTGTAGATTGGGCTAAGACAAGTGTACCCGGACATTATTTTTCGTCTTTACCGCTTTTTAATATCTCTATATTGGTTTTATACTCTAAAATCTTCTTCCTCCATGATTAATGTAAATGAAGCATGTTTCTCTTAATTGTTTGGATAGATTTCATATTTACCCATATGTATTGCGATAATCGATTTCGATTTCATGAATAAACATGTGTTTGGCATCCAATTTAAGTCTAAAAGCTTTGTGTGAAATCTTAGAACGAAAATTAGAGATTTGGTGTTTAAAATCCTTAAATCTTGAGATGTAAATATTGATTTGTAAAAGGTTATTGCTCATGCTATGATTTTTATTTAAAAAATTTACATAGAACCGTACTGTTATGTTGCTGTGGATTTCAGAAGTTATCTGAAGGGTTATCTGTATAAATCTGACTGACTTTCCGAAGCACAATGAGTTAAAAGCTAAGAAATAAGAAGAAAGACATTTTCAGTTATGTTAATCAGGACCTAGGACTGATATACATTTGAAGGTTCTCCAGCCTTAGAATGTTAGAAAATTGGAGTTATATGTCAAGGTGTTAGCCTAGAGGGTTTTTCCTATTCCTTAAATAACCCTTCCAATAAAACTTCATTAATGTCCAAAGAGTCTTCTTTAAGAAAATTGCTTAAATAGGCTAAGCATACTTTTCACAGGATCTCACAATTTTGCCACTTTATTTATGGCTTCAATACAGACATTATTGCCATCTTAACCTCAATCGGAAACATCAAACAAAGTGCGGAAGCATACTCTAATACCATAAACCGTTATCTTAAAACCATAAAAATAACTCTACCTAATCCCAAGGGGCTTGATATTCGTCTAAGAATCCTGCCAAGTTTCCTTGATCTATTTACATGCTTTCATGAGCTTTTCGCCTTGATATAATCATACGTCATTGTCAAACCGAATCATGACAGGGCATGTTTTGATATATCATGAGACATGAGAGGGAAGGAACATTTAGGAGTATCGATTTGGATATTCACTTATCGAATCATGCTTTCTCATTTTACCTTGATTTTGCGGACCCGGGGGCTAGTAGGTCGTACTTGCGATACTCCATGATCTAAGGCCGAGGGATTATCTTTAACGATTTCATCACATCGAATAAACATTCCCCGGGTACTTGGCATTCACAATAGTATCCTAAGGCGTGACACGACACCACCTTTGGAATGAAATCTTTGGGTTTATACCATGATGGACGAAAATTAGAATATTTGGTCCTAGTTTCAAATCATTTCTTTGAAGGAAAGTCCACTGCTTCTCATGAGATCTCAAGGAGTTTTCATCACATCTCCCACCTCACGGAGGTTTCATCAATCATATATCCATTGGGACTTCCTTCCGTTCCATTTTCCCATATGTTCTCATTTTTATTTTTAATTTTTCATAATTCATAAGCATGTTTGACAAGATTCCAGTGATTTGGAATTCCTTATCGTATGAGTCAATCTCATTGGGGTCCTCCAAAGCCCATTTCTGAATCTTACAATTTCAAATGCCCGTTTAGTCATAGTTTCCACATCAAAGGGATGCATAATTTCCATTTACTTTTCATTTACTCTATATGAACTGTAATAGCATTTTGTTAAGGGGCCCGATCATTGTGAACGGATAGAACTTCATGAGATCGATTGTTATTAATGCATGGTCAAGATGTGGTGATTCATTCTTTAGACTTTCATTTAGGATATTCTTTTATTATCAATCATAGGTTATGTGATTTTCGTCTTTTGGATGGATATTGGTAAATTCTATTAATGATCACTTAGTGAGTATGAGAATACTTGCCTCGAAATATTTTCTCCAACTAGCTTGAGCTCTAAATCGGCCTCGGAGCCTTCATTTTCTTCCTTCTTCTTCACATAGTCCTCCCTTTCTCTTTCTCTCTTCCTCTCTCTCTCTTCCTCTTCTCTTCTTCTCTCCCCGCCTTGCCTCCCGCCGCCTCGCTGTGCGTATATAGGCACCTCGAACCGAGCGCCCATCGAGCGAGCAGCGAGCGGCGGAAGCTTGCCGGGAGAATTGATTAACTTTTGAATTTCCGCCGAGCCCCGCTGGAGTTATACCTCGAGCCGGCGTTGAGCAAGGGTGTTAGCTCGAGCGGTGGATTGAGCATGCATCAAGAGGAATTGAGCATGTGTTGAATGGGAAAGCTTTGGGTGGTGTTTTTAACATCTAAAATTTCAAGATACATGTATTTAATTATCCATTATGTAAAGAAATATGCCTGGTCTCATGTTCATTCTATTTTTTGATTTGGGAACCTCACAACTCTCCCCTACTTATTGAATTTCGGTCTCGAAATTCAACGATCTTTAAATTCCTAAATCCGAGGTGTATCCTCAAATCATTTTCCTTGAACGATACTTACTTTGGAAACCTCAAGTATTGAGTTGTTTTGTCAAATCCTTAATTTCGCATCAACCCGCATATTTACCCATTTTTGCGACCTCTTATGATCCTTTTATTTCTAGATATTCCAAAAGTCACGAATCATAGTGCCGATCGTATTTGTACTCTATTTGTTATTTTCAATAGATCGAGTAGTTTCACTTTATTCATTCCAAGCAAAAAATTGGTTATTGGAACCTTCTTATTCAGAGATCTTTGGGGCTGTAGGCCTTTACTTTTCTCAAATTTCCTATTAGTACTATATGCAAAACTATGATCATCACAAGCCTCAAAACATAAATTAATATCCAGGATTCTTAGAATTCGAACTTAGTAACGGATCTTATCGTATCAATGAGCCGATTGAACTTAATTTGAACATGATGTTGTTTTCCTATGTCATCCTCTAATCATTTTGACTTATCAGTGATTCATCTTTCTCATTTACCTTGAAACCCCAAAGTCATTTAAATCCAAGACTTATAACATTAATGACCAACATTAATGCCTCATTTGTTTTCTTCTCTTTTAATAATCTGACCATAGGCAAGATTTTGCTTCCTATTTTGAAGACACTACTTCTGAGTTTTTTGGGAGAAAACCTCAAGGGTCAAAAATTTAAGGATATACTAATTATGGTCTTTGCCCCTATTTTCAAAGGTACTCCCGTTAATACGGAAAGTAGCATAACCTTAAGATTTCTTAAAGCTATTACATCTCATGATATCTTGCCAAACCCATCAAAGATCAACCCAAATGTCATGAACGTTTTATCCGCCAATTACCTTTTTGTTACAAATCTTTCCTATGCCGAAAGTTTCACCGGACAAACAATTTTGATTTGCCCCAAAATGATCATGTGTTTTCACGACACTAATCAATCTCCCAATTATCCATCTCTTACAGCTTGTTGATCTCTAGAATTATGTTGTCAAAGAGCCACAAGATTAACAAGGCATTTCTTATTCTTTTCTTAAGAAACATATGAGTTATTAGTTATTCATAATTTATGATTCCATCTTTAAGAAATTTGCACATACCATGAATACCTTGAATTCCTTAATGTAGTTACCCTTATAGACCCGTGATAAGGTTAAAAGATCAATCCCATAAAATTTTATAAAACATCAATGAATGGATGAACCCAACCATTGTTTTTGGAAATGGCCATATCCATAACCTAAATATCGCTAAAATTTTCATTGATTCGAATGATCCAAAGATATTTATTCAAATTGTCTACAAAAATGATAATTAATTTCTTGCTACCTCGATTGATTCAAACTATGTTTCGATCCTTCAACCGGATTACAAGATGCTATCCTTTATCAAAGATTGTTGTTTATTCATCGAACTTTTATTAAAGTTAGATTAAAACTTAATCTCTTAAGCTATCCCAAGTTCATTCCTAAAATTGCAAAAATTCCATTACAAGGCACAATAGGTTTACCTACACAATTTATAACTTACCGATTGAATTATCCATAACGTTACATCGAGATCATTACCGCAAGATAGTTCAAGTTAACTCACCCATTTGTTTAATTTCTAAAAATATCTCAACCTCGACCCACTTGTATTTTGGATTTATGTTAAGAAAACCTCGAACTCCCAAAGCCACATATTTATATAATTGAATCTCAAGGATGCAAGGGTTGTGTTACTTGAGAAATTTTATTTTCTATCTCGATCTTCATGTTTCTCTTTTATAACAACCGAAAATCTGATCTTAAGGCATTGAATTTCTTTTCTCCAAGATTAGAGGATACAAACAACTACCGTGTCATAGTCCCAAAGTTTCTTCGGAAGGTTTGTATCCAAAAGTTTTCATTCACTTTGATATGTCCTTTTTATCTTTCTCGAATACTAAATTATCTTGATTATTATTGCTGAGCCTAATTACATATAATTCAAACACAATCCTGGCAAATCCTCGTGGCAATATCGATTTCCACCCGAATCCAAGATCCTTTCAGCCTCCAAATTATTAGCTTAAACCTTAGAGCCTTGATACTTTTCATAATCGAAAACATTCTTATATTTTGTAATTGAACTACTACTTTTTGAGACATATCCCAAAGGTTTCATCGGTACCAACATTATTCCACGAAACTTTCCTAATACATGAGTTAAGACTCTTGAGACCTAATGGTCTTACTTTTTATCAATTTGACTCCTTATCTATCAAGGGCGTAACGCCAAATAATATGGAGGTGATTGCGCATTCCCAAGTCTTCAAATTCATGTCTTTAACCATAATATGACTTGGGCTACCTAAATGCCCGCGATTTATGGATTGCTATTCTAGGACATGATATACCCAAATAGTTTTCATCATTTCAAGTCTCTGAGCCGATGGCTTTTTTCTCGTTTAACTCAACCTTCCGAGCTTACCAACCGAAGAACTTTAACTAAGGGTCGATTAATCTTTGAACCTCAAACCGGATTAGATCAAACCGAGATTAGATAGCTTAGACCTCAAGCATCACTAATTAGTCCAAAGACCCAATTAATGTGAATTAAATCTCGGTTAAGGTGTCACAACACACCATCTTCCTCACCAAAATTAACCCAATTACTGTCTAAATCGAAATACCTTTATTTCATCGACATCTTCTTCTATATGCTTCCGCACCAAACCTAAGGCATCTCTCCCTTTTCTCTGATATTTGCTTAAATAACCCTTATAAAACTTCATTAATGTCCAGTCTTCTTTATAACGACAAAAGACCGCTTTATCCGATACTTTTCACAGTCTCACAATTTTGCCACTTTATTTATGGCTTCAATGTAAAGACCTTCCATCTAGTAACCTTCGCATCAAACAAAGTAACATACTCTAATACCATAAACTTGGGAAGTATCTTAAAACCATAAAAATAACCAAGAACCATACCTAATCCCAAGGGGCTATAACAAATTTGATATTCGCCAAATAATTTTGAGCCTTTCCTTGATCTATTTACATGCTTTCATCCGGAGGAAAAACAACAGATAGCAAGAGTGAGCACATACGCATAAACCGTAATTGACAGCAACATGTATTTGATATATCATGAGACATGAGAGGGAAGGAACATTTAGGAGTATCGATTTGTCGCACCATGTCTTCAAATATTCACTTATCGCTTGAATCATTTATTTTACCTTGATCTGGGTAATTGATACTCCACATGATCTAAGGCCGTGAGGGATTATCTTTAACGACCATTTTGGTACGCCCCATTCCCCGAGCCTCGTTCTTCCACAATAGTATCCTAAGGCGTGACCTTACACAAGCAGCCGGAATACGTGGCCCAAGTATTCTTTGGGTTTATACCAATGGTAAAACCGGATACTACCCGTCTAAGAGTCCATGGTCCTAGTTTCATGATTCTTCTTTTCATCATTTCTTTGAAGGAAAGTCCACCACCTCTCCCATCTCAAGGAGTTTTCATCACATCTCCCACCTCACGGAGGTTTCATCAATCATATATCCATTGTGGACTTCATTTTCCCATATGTTCTCATTTTTACTTGGATTTAGTTTTTCAAATGTGTTATTCCTTATCGCTTTGAGTCAAATATTAAAGCCCATTTCTGTCTAACCCTTTAGTCATAGTTTCCAAAAGGGATGCATAATTTCCATTTACTTTTCATTTACTCTATATGAACCGTTTTTTGTTAAGCTTGTGAACGGATAAATTGAGATACGTTTTACGCCAATGTGGTGATTCATTCTTTAGACTTTCATTTAATTTCTTTTATTATCAAGTTATGTGATTTTCTTTTGGATGGATATTGGTACGATAATTCTATTAATGATCACAAGACAACAATTAGTGAGTATGAGAATACTTGCCTCGATGTGCTCCATATTTTCTCCAACTAATAATTTCAAAATCCTCCCTTTCTCTTTCTCTCTCTTCCTCTCTCTCTCTTCCTCTTCTCTTCTTCTCTCCCCACTTTCCAAAATCATGTAATGAACCGATATATGAAAGAATTTTTTTGTTGTTTTTCGGCGGTGGATTGAGCATGCATCAAGATGTTTTGAGAAATGGGAAAGCTTTGGGTGGTGTTTTTAACATCTAAAAATTCCAAGATACATGTATTTAATTATCCATTATGTAAAGAAATATGCCTGCTCATGTTCATTCTATTTTGATTTGGGAACTAAAAAGGATTGTGTACTTATTCTCAATCCTAGTAGAGTCTACTAGTTTGGTCCTTTGGATAGTAAAGATAAATTTTTAAGAACCGACGGAGTTTGATACTAATTTATGATTTCCGAAGCATGTTATATTAATTTATGCTTTCTCCTGTTTCCATGTATGTCTTTGTTCTTCGAATATTTCCATGATTTTGCTTATTTATACTTATGTTTTGCATAAAAAAATTTACACTTACATATTTTTGTGGTACCTTACTAGATTTTGACTCATTTTTTTATTTTTTTCCTCCAAATGAGACAATAGAGCTACTATCTGGCGAGCAAGAGCAAAGAAGAACTTAGCTAAAGAGCCGTGAGAGCTTCTGAAGTCCCTTGAAGAGCTTTTGGAGTTTGACAATAGTAAATGTAATTAGCTAATTTTGTGAATGGAAATTATGTATTATAGTCATAGCGTATTATGGTTTATGTTGAGTTATTGTTTTTCTTTCACAGGTTCATTTATGTTTAGAGTCGCTTCTGCATTGTTTTGATATTTGGATTTGTTCTGACCCTAAATGGCATCTTTCTTGGATCCAATACGGTAGTTTAGGAATACTGTGTTAGAACCATGGATAATATGGCATTTGTTGATCCTGTATTTGAGATATTGAATTTTAAGATCCAAATTATTAGTATGTCTTGAACGGGTTATTTAACATAAGTTGTTTGTATGGTTTCGGCTCATTTTTAAAGGTAATTCTGCCCGATTTTCTATAGATATTTATATGATTTTATTTGGGTGTTAGTTTATCGGTTTATTAACGAAGGTTATCTAAGGAAAAATAATCCGTTCCGTCACAGCTTTTTCTTAAATTGGGTCTAGATTATCATTACACATAACCTATATATGCTAATTTATCAATTTGGTATCCGATTTGGTGGTATTATGTAAAGATTCGTTTGCCAGAACCCTAACCAGTGCCTGGACCATAAGTAGCCAAATATTTTGAGTCACATGCATAATTTGGCCTTAATTATAATTTACCCATGTCCTAATTATGAATATTTATCGGTTGGGTGATTGAATTCTAAGGTTTGACCATTTTGGTACTTCCTGGAGCCCTAATCGGTGCCCTGGCACGGTTCATCCAAGGTAATTGGATATTGTTGCAAGTCACCACCTTGTTCAACTGTTAAATTATGCCATATGTATTTGTATATGTTCAAATGTTTATTCTGAAAATATTAATGTTAACCCTTGTAAAGGAATTATAGTCTGGAAGCTATAAATTTACGTTTAGCCAATGTGGTAAGAATTTCTAATTGTTCAAGTCTTATGATGATTTATGCACGTATCATGAACATAATAATTTAAAATGTTCCAAAAATCATGTAATGAACCGACTATGAAAGAATTATCTATAAGAAGCTTTAAGAATTCTATCTGGCCTAAACTAAAGAGGATTTCTTAATCCTTCTAAGCTCCTAGAAATATTGTGTATGAACTATAGACGCGTGGGGATTCAAGTTCATGAAAAATATGAAAATCTATATGGAAATATGCTTATCAAAAGGATCTAATGATGGAGAAAATTTTGTAATTAAGTGATGGGCTTATGAACTATTCCTTGAAACGATGAATTAATTGACTTATGAAATGTTTTCCAACAAAGTGAGAACGAAGGATTTTGTGCTTAAGAATATAATTCCCTAATGAAATAAGGAACTAAAAACTTGGACCAAGGATTATGAATAACAAATTTTGACATGCTATGAATATTACAATGAAAACTTCAGGATTACTCTGGCTGTGTATCCTGACCGTATTTTATAACGGGTAAAATTCATTGGCATATCTTAGTATATTATAATGGAAGGTCGTCGTCTGTTTTGGAACCACTTGCGGCTAGGCCGTTGTGGCTGATCAACCCCGTCTATAGGAATAGTATGTAGATAGCTCGCCTCTGGGTCTTGAGTAGGAGGAGATGGTTTTGGATTGTGTATGAGCAAACACAATTTAAGTTACGACTGACCGCTCATTTGTCAGTGAGGCATACTGATCTTGGCCCCCAAATGAAATAAGTCTCAAATAAAATGTAATAAATTAAGAAAATGATAAAGAAACAAACTAAATGAATATGGAACGAATCAAGAAGTCATTCCCTATGAAATATGATTTATAATCTCACATGCATCTCTGTTTCCTCCTATATGCATTATTATGATGTTGAATCTAAAACCTTGCATGTCCCTTGATATTTATATGTGCCTTGCTGAGATTTAACTCACCATTGCTATTTTTTTCCGTTCACATTAGCACAGGCTTGCATCCAGTGGGGCGGAGTAGCGGTTAGAAGATGGTTAATCGCGGGTTTTGGAAGACCATAGCAAAGGCTTAGCCATTTATGGCTTCGTGTGAGTTTAGAAGAGATGTATATATATATATCTGTTAGATTCACTGTTGTATATTGTAAAATAATTGATAATTAGATAGTATAGTTCGCTATGCATGGATATATATGTATATGCTTCTGCATGCTATTACGGTTTATTTTAGGTACCTAGTGGCATTTCTTTGTGTCTGTTGCTGTGTCCAGTGACATTACGTTAGAGCCACGGAATGTTTGTGGCAGTTTTTAGGATCTTATGTTGAAATGATGTCTTGTTTGGAGTTGGGATTTGATACAGATGGATTTTTAATATTGTTGAGGTTGTGCTTTTGTTTCACGGAATTGTTATACAAGTTTTGTATTTGGTCGACGTCTGTATTACAGTCAGAACTCTACTGGATTTTCGGTTAAAAATATGGTACGTCACAATACCTCCATATAGAGACCCTAATTTTATTGTTAGAAAATATTGATGAATTAAATTGATATTAATATATTATATTTCTCCTTTCTTCTCTTTTTTCTCTTTTTTTTTTTTTTTTTTTTTTGCTTCTTCCATTTTCCCTTCTTCTGCAAACTGATTCAAAAACTTTGTAGTAATTTTTGAGGGTCCAAAATGAAGTGTCCTTTGCAAGGCAAACCTAGACATTTTGAAAAGCTCCACTAAGTGACATACAATTGTCAAGCCCTCTATGTGATCACATTTAAAGTTAGGCTGGTAATGTAAAAAACATATGGCAAAAGTGTGTATTTTTTTTCCTTTGAACAAATTGACTTAAACTCCTTCAAATAGCTACTAAGGAGTTCTAATTTTAACATATGGCAAAAGTGTGTATCTTTTCCCTTTGAACAAATTGACTTAAATTCCTTCAAATAGATACTAAGAGTTCTAATATTATCTTTCCAACTAAAACATGAAGATTATCTCTTTTTTTTTTTTCAAGTTTTCTTTGTCATTGCACCAACAATGCTCAATGTTCATGTCAATCTCAAACAACCATTGCAATCTCTAAAATAAGATAATTACTAGTTTCACCAACAAAACAATCTAGTTAATTTTAAAACACTCTATATGTTTAGAGTTAAAAGCCTAATGAAGAATAATAAAAAACACTAAAAATTTGACAAGTTAAAATATTATTTAGCTAAAATAATGGATGAATATTTTCTCTACATTAGGTCAATGGAGGGATTTTTGAGGATCAAAATTTATCAACTTAAACAACAAAAATATTATCGGTTGACAAATTATTCTTTAGAAAATGTTGGGGGCATCATACTCTGCAAATTCTTAGTTGAATCTTACCATTCAATAGAGATCACATATTTAGCGTATAAAAACAATGAAGATGTAGAATGTATGCACATTCACATTAAAATGTGCACCTTTTGCATCTACCATAGGACCACATTATAGTTATTGCCACTTTGATCATCATGTAAGGCATAGCAAAGTATTCTCATTAGAAATACATGTTTATCCAAATTCACAAAAAAATAGTAATGAGACGAATAGAAAAACAACATGATATTCAACAAAAGTGAAATGTTAATGTGTATCTCGCATTATACTCAAGTGGCTCAAATTTCCCAAGCTATCAAGCAAAGTTCCTCCAAGTTGGTTATCTTTTAGATCCCTTGAACAGCAAGATGATAATCAATTGGGGCCCAATAATGATAAAATAAATCAGATAATATAATGACTTACAGCTCCTCAAAGGTGGAAATTTGACCAAGTTCTTTTGGGATCGAACCACTAATGCGGTTACCCCCTAGGTATCTGCAAATATATTAATTGTTATAGTTCTTCTTGCATAAGAAACCAATTGGTCTTTAAATCTGATAGGAGGAAAAAGTTTACATAAAGATTTTTCAGAGGGATCTTAACAAAACTTGTGGGAATTGACCCATTTATATAATTCTAACTCAAATCACTGCATAAAAAATAACAAAGTTAAGGACTCGATGTTACAGCACCCAATGATTATATACATCCACTCTTTTGGTCCTCCACCACAATGTCTAGGCGTTATGCATATGGCAAACAAGACAGGTTTTTTGTCCATTTTGGCCACAACTAGGTTGCTGTTAGTGGATAAAAATCACATTCGATTCTCCATTTCTAAAATCCTACAACTATGAAAAAAAAATAATCATATGTAAGTTCAATCTAAATTGAAGTTTTGCAAAATATGCTTGCCAAAGGAAGCATTTTGGTAATGGAATAGAAGACATGGCTACTTAAACAAACAAATTACAGTAGAAACCACGAAAAGATAGGGGATGTCAATAAAGCTAGCTAGATACAAAAAAAAAAAATACACATTTCTAAATCTAATAGTTTGGCAAGAGAATAACAAATTGGAAATAGAGGAGAGACAAAGATGATTCATGATTTGGTAAAAATTAGTGTAAAAGACCTCACTTACATGTGTTGCAGGTGAGAAAGATTTCCAAATTGAGCTGGAAGAATACCGGAAAGATTGAGACCCTTTAACTTTCTGCAAGAGTAGGAAAGTATAACAAAACAAGAAAATGAGAACACTAGAATTCATAAGAAGCAACAAATAGTGGTCCGGTAATGGTCATTGTAAATTATAGCTGTTTTAAACTATCATGGAAAATTCAAAGTCAAGTTTCCACACCAGGTTCTACATGATGCAGTTATTATCCTTGATCCTTGGACTAATAATTCCACATAAATATAAATGTGCCATCTATAAAGGTGTTTGGATGCTTTGATATGATTAAGAAAAGATTCAACAATCGTGGTTACTGGTTAAACAATGTCACAGGAAATGCCCTAGCACAAAACTAAACAATCTTTGTAACACCCCGATAGTTTAACTCGGGTTATATAGTAATAGAATTAATATAGTAATAAATAATCTGAAATATTAATATTAATAAATATTATAAATAATAATGGGTATGAAATAATTAATAATAAATGATAATAATAATAAATGGGAGTAAAATATATACTAAAAATAACAATTAGCAATAAATAATAATTATAATAAATTATTATAAAATATTAATTATGAATATAATAATAATAAATAAAAATATAATAATAATAATAATAATAAAAGTAAATAGAATAAAATAATAATAATAAAGGAAAAGGGGAAGCAAAAGAATGAAGAAGAAGGAGAGGAGAGAGGAAGAAACCACCGGTTGATTCGTGCGGTGCCGACTCCTCCTACCGATCAGCCACTTTCCCTTCTTCCTCTCGGTCCCAGCCCCATTTTTCTCCTTTTAGTTTCCCTCTTCCCTTTTTTAAAAATCGTTACCTCCTTTTCTTCTACTGCTTCTTCTTCGGTTGTGATTATGGACGAAATCACAGAGAGGGAGGCCAGGCCACGGTTATTATTGCAGTCACCGTCGATTAATCGGTGCCAAAGAAGGTCACTGTGACTGTTCGAAGTAGCCATTGAGTTGTGCCGAAGCCGACGATGCCACTAACCCTAGCCGTGTTGCTGTAACCGTGTAAAGTAGGCAAGTGATTTCCATCTTTGTGTCATTTCTCTTCTTGCTTCGCTAATAAACATTGATTCATTACAAATCTGCTTCTTTTCTCCCTTAATTTTCACGATGATGTTGAAATTGGATGAAACAGAGCCACGGTTCGTGTGGCACTGGGAATCAAAAAAATTAAGGGTTGTCGCTAGAATTGGGGTTTGATAAACCGTGGAATTAGGTTATAATTTCTCTTTATTTGCATAATTGGAAGTAAAAATTAAGAATTTCTTCACCTGGATGAGAATCAGACGAAACAGAGTGTATTGTTCTATTTTGCAAAACAGGCATGGAAATGGGGCGTGTAGTAGTATGGGTATGTGTATAAAAGTATGTATAGATATTGTATGTATGTATACAAAGAGATATGTGTGGGTATACTGCTCGTGTGTACTTTCGGCTATGTGTATGTATAGCAGAGTGTGTGGGGATGTTTAAGGGAGAAAGAGCTGCTGTGGGTGTTGGCAGTGTCATGGTGCGTTTGTGCTGCTGGTGCTGAGTGTGTGTAGTCATGTGGTTAGCAGGTGTGTGTGTGTGTATAGCATTATGAGAGTAGTGTGGCACGCTGCTGCTGGCTGGGTGAGGTAGCCGTGTGTGCTGTGTAAATTCGGTGTGTGGGTGCAGGAGTGCACTGTGCGTGGGGTGTGTGTGTATATATATGTTTATATATTTATGGGTTTATATATATATATATATATATATATATTGGCAGTAGGTATTTATGTTGTGCGCATGAGTAAGTTTGACAAGTTGATTTATAACAATGTAGTTAAAGTTATTATATGATTTTGTTGGAAATTGCTAGATGAATTTGGGATAATTGAATTAGATTTGGTGATAGTAAGATTGTTCACAAGTGATAATTAAGATATGGTTCTGGTGATAGGATATGTATATTGAAAAGGAATAGGAAACTAGGTAAATGTTTAAATTGGTCAAAATGTATATTCTCTTAGTTCTCTTTTAGTTCTTTCATCGTTCCGTGATAAATTCTTTTGTGTTAATATTAATGGCATGAGTATGGTCACTATCAGTACCAAACGATATTTTTTTCATTTCATTTGAGAAGCCTATTTTGTGTTATGTTCGATTGCGTGAGTATTTAGATTATTGGCTTCCTACGGTTAAGGTTAATGAAAGTGCACAAAAACACTAAGATATATAGTCGAATGGGAGGCTACGATACCTTAACGTGGTCTACACTTATCCGATACTGATTTCTGTATCATGGTGATAATAATGTATATTATTTATTGTGGAGGGATACTTATAGCCATGTCACCATTGTAGGAGATGATATCAGGCATATTATTTGATGAGGGATATCATGGATGGTATCAACTTGCTACGAGTACAGCCTCTGAGAAGACTACAGGGGTAGTGGGATACCATGGATAATTTCGTTGCACTTACTAACCGTTAAGAGCATAAATATACGGGCTTTGGTTCGATGGCAGAATAAGGTCCAAGGAGATTTATTGTGATATTCATTATTATTCATACCTCATGAGTTTGGGATTCGGGTGAATCCACGTGTTATAGTCGATAGAATTCATAGGTTAAATTTTACGATATCCGAATTTAGTGAAATGTATGTTGTTTATTATTGTTTGATGTTTAGGTTGTTCACGCTAACATTCGGACCAAGAAATCCCTGCATATCTCTTGATGTTGGATTCTGAGGGGTTTCCCCATATTATTGGCAATCTTGTTATCTTTGTCACATAAGGGTCCAAGAAGACCTATCTCGCTTTGTGGTTTGAGTCATATTTACGACGTGTTGTGACTTCTCGGATGTAGTTAGATTGTTATAGTAATGTTGCAACCATTTTAGTTTTGATATCCGAGATATTTATTGTTTATTAAGTGTTTTTTACTATTATCATTTGCTGGGCTTTGGCTCAGCATTGTATTTTCTTGGCTCCAGATTGAGTTAATTGTATAGTGCAGACCGTGGGATCCTACTTTGGCTATAGAAACTCGAGATAAAGAAGATAGTAGAGATAGAGGCTCATAAGAAGAAGTTGTAGAGATAGTTCATCAATCGAGATTTTATTTGAATATGTTATTGGGACTGTATTTGCAAAATAATAATATTATATATATTCATTAATTCAAAAGAATTTATTATGAAAATTATAATTATGATGTTGAATTTATGATAATGATTAAAATTTTGAGTTTTCTCGTGGTCGGTTTAAATTGGGTCGAGTGGCTCAGGTTCGAGTCATTACAATCTTAGTCGAAATAGACATATTGAGCGCTACTTAAGCTTTACTTGTTTGTCATAAAATATTTATTTGTTGGAAAATAATTTTCGAAAAAATTCAATTGTAGAAAATGTTTTCCACATTTTCGATGAAAAGTAGTTTCGAAGAAAATAAATTCTCAACGAAAATTTTTTTAACATGTGGCATGTATAAGATAATATAGAGTATCACACAAATCGATCAACAACATCAAATATTAACTGTTATCAATTGTAGTAATATTTTCGGGATAGTGGTGATATTTTACGGTCAACAAAATATTTAAATTTATAAATAATTAGTTTTTAATATTTTCATATTTTATTTTAACAATCTCTCCAAGAAAGATTTGTCTAGATGTGGGCATTATAATATGCACCATGAATATAGCCAAAACATTTTAATTACATAACCAAATATTGCAAACAAAGCAATATATTGCAGAAAACATTGTTAAAGAACAATTCACAATAATATAACATGAAATAGAATAACTATTTTGATTCC
Source organism: Nepenthes gracilis (assembly GCA_033239525.1). Taxonomy (NCBI): domain Eukaryota; kingdom Viridiplantae; phylum Streptophyta; class Magnoliopsida; order Caryophyllales; family Nepenthaceae; genus Nepenthes; species Nepenthes gracilis. The sequence continues at coordinate 11,832,388 of BSYO01000029.1, forward strand.
CAACTTGTAGGGTGTTTCCCACTTGACTACCTAAGTTTGCTCTTTTATTGGACTTGAGTTCCAAAAACTTCCTAAGAGTAAAATTACATCTCTTAGTCCAAAAGGATTCTGCCTTCCAATGGTGGGTGACATTGTTTGCACAAACGTTCATTATTAAATAAGATTTGAGAACATGTTCCAAAATAAGAAAATTCAACAATTATAGATTTGACTTTTATGAAGTGTAATACATATTTCTATAAGAGTTGAGCATTAACTCAAGAAATAAGTTTCAAATTGGCCAAGAAAAAGGTTTTTAAGCTCAACATTTAAATTGAAAATTTTCTTATGCATCACACTAATAACTATGGATCCGGATATAGGCACGTATACGACATCAAACTGACAAGATAACACAATAATATTCTAAAATCTAGAACACAATACATAAGTGATACATTAACTAAAATTCATAGTTTTTTTTTTGTAAGTATGGGATATAATTAATCAGACTGCAGTTTTTTGCATACAACAACAATCATTAGATGAATTTACAAATTATAATTTTCCTAGGCTATTTACTTGTAAAGAGATTCCTAAACAAGTGATTTATCAAAATAAAAAATGATTGAGGCATTCAAGAAAAAATGTAATCAATCAAGATGTTGTCAAGATTTGCTACTATTCCCATCAAAAAAAATAATAACAAAAGATGATGTGTTCAATCAACTGTACACTAGACTATATTTCGATTGAGAGTCTAAGACATAAGATGGGGCTTTAAGCCTCATTTCCAACCAAAGAGAGAGACCTTGGAAAGAAAATGTGCAAACAGAAGAAAGTATTCAAATAATGAATCAACAAGACAACAACAAAGTTATGGCAAGAATAGAATAGTAATAACATCCACAAGATTGTGATATATGCAGAAAATTTTACAAAAAAAAAAAAAAAGAAGGAATGAAAAACAAAGCTAGTGATCTATTAGAACACACATAAGAATAAATTTATCGAAAACAAATGCAGAGCTAAGCAAGTGCCAAATCTCTGTCAACAATCATACCTAGGACCTCGCCTCAATATTAGTCCATTTCTATCATGCCCTTTGTTCTCTCTTTGATTGATCATAAATGGAAACTAGTGGTGTTCATTTCTTTTACTTAACCTTGTGTGTTAGAATTTTTCTAATTACAAAGAAGAAGACTTAGTTCTTATTTAATTTTCGTCAAATGTCCCATCTTACTTTAAAATTTTAAAATTTAGTCAAAACTTACCCCAAGTATGTCTTACTATGCTCCAAGCATGTCTGAATTACCATGGAAAATAAAAATATTCTAATATATTTGGAAATGTTGTTAAAAATAGACACATGTCGGAATATCCCAAATGTTGTTAAAAATAGACATGCCATCCCAAAGGTTGTGTCCATATGCAATGGGAAATGATTTCTAGAGGATGAAGGTTTGCAAAGATTAACAAAAGAAAGTTAGGGACTCAATTGGCAAACACCCTATAGGTTGAGGACCAAAAGAATAATCAAATATTAAACTGTGCCTCATTTACATACCTAAATTCATTATAGACATAGTTGTTAACTCCGTTACATTTTTGGTTTAAGTAGTAATTTAATCTATCGTAGTCTCAAATCACATATCACCTGTGTAATAGATGCAATAGAAAAAACTCCCATGAAAAGTTTCATACTTAAGTAAGAAAAAGGTTTATGTAGGCAAACAAAGGGAAGATAGGAAGCAAGAGCATACATTCTTGTGACGTGACAAATAGTGCCGCTGTTAAAGGAACAATTACACGTGACATTGCTAAAACTTGTATTGGTAAGGAATTTGTTGAGACTTTGATCACCACTGCTGCAAGATACTCGACTGACATTCCAGTAGTCATTCTTCAATTTTGAAGAAATAATCTTCAGAGTTTGAACTGTAATTGAAAACTATATCTTATGGACCCATAAAAGATAAGACAAAGCATGTTGACAACCCTATCTTGCATTTAGATTACAAATTCTTCTCTTTATATAGACTTGTATAGAACAATTGAAATATGCTTGGATAGGGTAGAATGGTATAAACACTTTGAAATTATATAGCAAATTTCTACAGCAAAATAAACATATTTTATTATCACATGAAATATAAATAGCTAAGGTGAAGCGTATGAAATGACAGTAATAATAATAACAATAATATAGCCTAAAATTCCATTGTTAGTTGGCTCTATTGAGAATTTTTTTGGAACAAAATATGCACACAACCGATGTAGTGAAAATGAACTTGAATTCTTCATCAATTATTGGCTACCAAACATAGTGAGAGTACAAAAAAATAAATCATGCAACCAAAGCACACAAAATTATATGGCAATATTTATCATAGAAATTCTTCTCAGCTAAAAAAATTATGGTATAAATTCCAAATAAAACCAATATAAAATTGACCGGTTACAAATATAATCCCTTCTGAAGTCACTCCTTAATAATCCATGTAGATAATGGTTGAACCCAATTTTCAACATTCCTAGCAACTCACAAGGAGAAATATGCAGAGTAAAAAAATACAACCAAATGGAAATACATCCTAGAAACAAGTTAGAGCAATATACCTAAGTTTGGTAAAAAATAAAACCTGAGTTGGATCATTTCTAAATGTCAAACCTCTACCTTTTATCTCTTATCTCTTTATGCAGCACTTCTTGTGTTTTAAAATGATTTCAAATATTTTAAAACTTTGAAGGGCACATTTAACATAACATGTGGCTGCTTAAGCAGCCATCTCGAGATGCTCTTGCTCAATCATGGCACTTAAGTGCCCATCTTGCAGTCATTTTGAGGATACCTAACTAGAACAATTTCAGATTAATTAAAAAAATAATTGCATCATTTATATTGAAGAGAAATTTTATTTTTAGGAAAATTAGGTCAACACATAAAAGATGTCTGACATGTGCTCGTGCGTGTTTGAGCCAAATGCCACACTCTCGAGGTGCACCTCTGTGGTGCTTGTGTGTATTCTTGGTAGATTGGTGACACTTGATGCATGCTTGTGTGACACTTAAGCATATTTTTGGGTAGATTAAATGGCACCTAATGTACACCTATGCAATGCTCTTACACGATTAAGACAAAATATTTGCACCTGCACACACTCATATACGCTTAGAATTGTAAGTGGTGCTTGATATATGCCTGTCAGGTATTTGTAGACTAATTAGGTTAGAAAAGGTTTATGCACACTATGTGGGGTTTTTTGGGGAGGAGGGAAAGGGAGAGGACAGAGAAAGAGAAGATAAGGAAGAGAGGAAAAGAGAATAAAGAAGATTTTAAAGCCTTATCTGGTCAGATCTACTAGATCGGAAGAATAAGATAAGTATTCTAAACCTATTCTTTGGTATATTTAAGAATCCTTTGATTTTATATACAATTCTTATTTTGATATAATCCTTAACTTCTCCACTTCAAATATTGTAGTGTACATGTGGTTTTCCCTAAAGGTTTTGATATTTTCCTAGGGTTTTACTCAACATTTAAATATTTTGTCTAATTTGTACAAAATAAATGAATATTTAAAAAAGTATATTCATATACATAAATATTTATGAAATAAATATCATAAAATTGTACATTTGGACTTTGCATATGATCGTTCATCCATGTGCTTTGGAATAGATTTTATTTTATTATTTGATTTTATATTTATATTTTTTCATAGGGTAAAAAGTTTTATATTTTTCCAATAAAAAGAAAAAGTTTTGAGTATTTTATTATATAGTCCACCATTTGCTATTTTCTTTTAGAACTATTATAAAGAATTGATTGAAATAATATATTTGAATGTCCTAATATAAATCAGATAGAGTTAAGGATTGTACTGCCCCATAGGTGATAGAAAAGTAGTATTTGACCCTATCTACATAAAGTAATAAATAGGCGGCTCACCAACGGCTCTAACTAGTAATATTTCAGCCTAACTTGGTTCTTTATTTCAGCATATTTCAATTTTTTTTTATTTTACCTCCATATATTTGGATACCTGAGATACTTGACTTTTGAGGCTTTGGTAGTTTCGATCGACGGTCAAAGTTTATCCAATTTTAGAGTTTGGACTTTTGATCCTTTGGTTGATTTATTACTTTATATTATTTGGTATTTGTATATGTAATACTTGATTTCTAATCATAACTTTTGATGTCATTAATTGATTTTGGATCGATGTAGAAGGTAATTATAATGAAAATTTGAAGAAGATTTTATTTATAGAAGTAGGTTGGGAGCACGATCAGCGCTCATGCCCATTTGGGAAGAATGTGTGTGAGGTCCTGGACCCAAACATGATAATTTTAGGAGTAATTAAAATGATGATAATCTATAAGAGGCTAAACATGTATTGAAAAATGATGGTTAGAAGTAAAAAGTAAAAAATTATCAAAATTCAGCAAATAGTAGGGTTGCGCCTACCACGTGCCTGAGACACAACAGCGAGCACAAAATCCAGAAACCCCCTGCTCTCCGTGCGCTAGGCGTACTCAAGCGAGTGCCTGGCAGAAACCATGCACTCACCGTGCGCCTACCGTGCGCTCGAGCACAGGCGCGATTTTTACCCCCGCATCCTAATTCTGCTTTATTATAAATTGAAGGGGGAAAAGGGAGGGGAGAGAATAGCAGTAGCACGAAGGGAAAAGGAGGGGGAAAGAGAATAGGAAAAGGAAAAATCACTCTTTTCGATCCGCTCCAAGTAAAAATAACGGTAGATTGGGCTCAGGCAAGTGTACCTCGAACGTTATTTTCCATTTTTACCACTTTTTCTTGTTTCAAAATTGATGAAAATGCTCTAAAATTATATCGTTGCATATTTAAAGCAAATGAAGCATGTTTCTCTTGATTATTTGGTTAGATTTCATGTTTACCCATATGTATTGCAGTATTTGGCTTCGATTTCATCAATAAACATATATTTAGTGTTTGATTTGGTTTCGAAGCATATTCGAAACCCTAACTTGAAAATATTAGGGACTTTTGGTTAAAATGCATGATTTGGTATATGTATTTGGATTTATGGCGTTCATTTCATGAATAAACATATGTTTAGTGTTCAATTTGAGTCCAGAAGCTTTGGCGAAGCCCTAAATACGAAATTGAAAGGATTTAACCATTTTAATCCAAATTTCTTGTCATGTAAAAATTAATTGGTAACATGGCAATGTCTATCATGTGATTTATGACTGAAAAGTTTATACCGATTTATACTGTTAAATTTTTGAAGGATTATAAACTGATTATTGTATGTTCTGGAACAAATCTAAAAGTTTCTAACTGTTTATTGTATATTTGAAAGCTACTGAAGAGTTATTGAGAAACTCTAACTAACTTCTAAAATTGAAAAGGATTTTTAGTTAAGAAATAAGAAGGAAAGATGTTTTTGATACCGTTATTTAGCACCCAAGACTGAAACACAGTCAAATTAGGTTCTCTAGCATGCCTTAGAATGTTATGGTGGTAATCGAGGATAACTCCATCCATGGAGCTATTCGTGATCTACCCTTCCTCAGGGCGTTAAACTAGAGGGTAGCTACTGTTACTAGTCGGCATTTCTATGATAATTCGTCGACATTTCTGTATTGATCCCACAAATGGGATGATGCTGTCACTATTTATAGCCTTAGATTGTGAGAAGATGTACACAATCTATCCTCGATTATTCGTCCCTCCGCCAATAAGTTCTACTAGTAGGGTCCTTCACTGATAGAAAAAGGAATTTTCTATAACTTGTGGAGTTGAGACCGACTTCTTCTTTTTGAAGTATGATTGTACTGATTTCTGATTCCCAAAGTTTAATTAATGTCAAATCATGCTTTCATTGCTTTCCATGCACTGTTCATCTTTTGTATATTTTATGTTATAATATATCTATATAACTGTTCTATATAACGGATTTATTGCATATATGCATGTATCTTGTTGGGTTTTGGCTCACTGTTTTACTATTTTTTTCCTCCAGATGAGATAGTAGAGTTTATACCGGATGAGAATGAATAGCTAAGTTTAGCCTACTGACTTTTGAAGACTTGAAGCTATTTTGGAGGACCTTGGAAGGATACAGTTTGAATGTAAACACTAAGTTTTGTATATAGGCTCTTGTATATAGAATGTATGTGATGTATGTGATGAAATAGGAATTTATACTTCCGCCGGGTTATAGTACAGCTTCCGCCTTATGTTTCTTTTCTAGATTCTGTTACAGGATCTATATGGCATCTCTCATATGTTTTTACTTAATGGATAGGATTATAGTTGAGCCATGGATGATATGGCAATTTGAGATCCTGTGTATGTGTGTTATAGGATGAAGTAGTTTTATCTGTGTAGTTGTGTGCTTGATTTTGGTTTTTAATATAGATTATATTTTCGGCTTTCATCCAATTATAGAGGAAACTACCAAAATTTTCACATAATTTAATGTCTTGAAGTATGGTTTTAAATTCTATTTTAGTCTTTACGGAAGATTTTGAGAAAAAAATTCGTTCCGTCACAATTGGTATTAGAGAAATAAGATGCCTTAGGGTTGATCAATCAAAAAGCAGAAATATAGGATTAAGTTTCGGTAGGGATAGGTCGGGATAGTTAAGTTAATTTGGATATTCAAGAAGTTAATCCCTAGGCTGGATTTAAGTTCTAATAAACTATTGATGACCCCTTTCCCCTAAGTTGGTTTCTTGAGAATTATAACGTTGTGTTTATTTTTTGTTATAGGATATAAGATGGCCAGTAGAAGAGGCAGAAGAGGCAATCGTGATGGTGCTAACACTTCCACAATCAAGAGGCAGCATATGTCGATCTTTTGGAAAGAATGACTAATGTGGTTGAGTCGGTGGAGCATCATTTTATGGCCCTGATCCCTACACCCGAGCCAGCTCCAGCAATTGTAGCTCCAACCACGTATGATCAATTCACAGCGGAGCAAGCACCAAGCTTTTTGGAAATGCCGGATCTAGCGGAAGCAGATGTGTGGCTTAAAAGGATGAAGAAGATCTTTGCTGTGATTTGATTCACTAACCAAGAAAAGGTCACTTTTGTAGTATACAAGCAAGAGGGCAAGGTCGACAACCGGTGGAGTATGAAGAAGAGGGCATTAGAAGTGCCCGATGACGAGATTATATGGGAGATGTTCAAAGATGCATTTATGGAGAAATATTTTCCATCCAATCTCCAAGATCAGAAAGAGTAGGAGTTCATGAGGTTGAGACAGAGGAATACGACGGTGATGGAGTACGATACGAAATTTACTGAATTGTTCCGTTTTGCACCTTTTTATGGAGAACGAGATGAGGAAAGCAAAGAAGTTTCAGCAATGGCTGCGAGACCATATTAGAAAGTCTTTGTCGATCTTGAAGCTCTGACTTATGCTGAAATTCTAGACAGGGCAATAATTTATGAGAAGAAAGTTGAGATGGAGAGGTTTTATGCAGAGAGGATGGCCAGTCAGACTGGTTTTAGTGTTGGATTGAATGTGGGATCTTTTGAGACCGACTAAGAAGGTGAGGACACCGAAAAAACGAAGAGCATTGTTCCAGCTCAATCAGTGACCGGTTCTCAGGCATCGACAGTCGACTATATTAATTACGGGAGAAAGCATCCGAGACAAGCATGTCGCAAGTTATCGAGCCTGCTTTAGGTGTGGACAGTAGGGCCACAAGATCAAAGACTATCTGTTACCTTTGAGGCTAGAAGGAAAGAAGCCTACTGTCACAGCTAAAGCTTTCGCGGTGACCGTTCAGGATCCGGAGGCATCCCTGAATGTTGTGGAAAGTACCCTTTCTATTTGTGGAGTTCCTACTTCTATATTATTTGATTCATGATCTATCCACTCCTTTATCTCTCCATGATTTGCATGCTGCATTGTGTCTGCTCCATGTGTTTTTAATTATGTGTTAGCGGTATCAACTCCACTAGATCCCACGTAGTTACCGATGTTGTATATTTAGGATGTGTGGTGGAGGTGAATGGGGAATGCCTGACTGTGGATTTGATATTATTGAACATGGGAGATTTTGATGTCATTTTGGGGATAGACTTGTTAGGTAAATACCATACAAGTATTAATTATTTTCCAAAAAGGTTTATTTTGATATCCCCGAATGGAACCCTTTTTCTTTCAAGGCATTAGAAATAAGAAAGTGCTTGTATTAATCTCTGCCCTACATGCCAAGCACTTAATGAAGAGTGGGTGTAAAGCTTATCCGGCCTATGCCTACACCACTGAGAGTCATAGTGTGCCAGCCAATGATGTCCTGGTTGTTTGCAATTTTGAGGATATCTTTTTGGAAGAGTTGCCTGGACTACCTCCACACCGGGATATTGAGTTTGAAATTGCTATTGTTCCTAGTGATAGCCCAATTTCTAATGCCCCTTATTGTATGGCCCCGACTAAGTTGAAAGAATTAAAGTTATAATTACTGGAGTTATTGGATAAGGGCTTTATCAAACCGAGTGTATCTCTTTGGGGTGCACCGGTATTATTTGTGAGGAAAAAAGATGGGTCTTTGCGGCTATGTGTTAATTATTGTGAGTTAAACAAAATCACGATTAAGAATAAGTATCCGTTGTCGCGTATCAATGATCTATTTGATCAGTTGTAAGGATCTCGGGTGTTTTTGAAGATCGATTTGAGGTCCGATTATTATCAGTGAGGATTAAACCAGAGGATGTGGACAAGACTGCTTTCCGAACGAGATATGGCCATTATGAGTTCCTTGTTATGCCTTTTGGCCTTATGAACTCCCCTACTACATTTATGGATTTGATAAATAGGGTGTTCAAGCCGTACCTCGATAAGTTTGTGGTGGTGTTTATTGATGACATCCTGATATACTCAAAGGATTATAAGGAGCATGAGACTCACTTGAGGATAGTACTTCAAGTACTCTACGAGGAAAGACTGTATACTAAGTTGAATAAGTGTGAATTTTGACTAGAAAAGGTAATATTTTTGGGGCATATAATTTCTAACGGTGATATTTCGGTGGATCCAAAGAAGGTAGATGCTGTTACAAATTGGAGTAGGCTGACATCTGTGACTAAGGTTAGAGTTTTCTTGGCATGGCAAGCTATTACAGGCAATTTGTAGAGAACTTTTTGCAAATTGCTATGCCTCTGATATAACCGACGAGAAAGAAGGCTAGGTTTGAATGGACTAAGGATTGTGGTTAGAGTTTTCAAAAGTTGAAGGACCACTTGACTACCGCCCCAGTACTGATCATTCCGGAGGGTTCAGGTGGTTTTAAGGTATACTGTGACGCCTCTAAGATGGGCTTGAGTTGTGTATTGATGCAGTATGGTAAGGTTGTGGCTTCTAAGTCTAAACAGCTAAAGGTGCATGAAAAGAACTACCTAACTCATGATCTGGAATTAACTGTTGTGGTGTTTATTTTGAAAATTTGGATACATTATGGTGAGATGTTCCTTGTTTATTCCGATCACAAGAGTTTGAAGTATTGTTCTCACAAATAAGCTTAATATGAAGCAAATGAGATGGCTATATTTCTTGAAAGATTATGACTGTGAGATACAGTATAAGTTAAGGAAGGCTAATGTAGTTGCGGATGCTTTGAGTCACCGATTGGGCTATGTGGCTAAATTGTAAATCAAGCAGATGGAGATGTTGGATTATTTGAAACAGTGTGACATCCAATGGTATGCTCGGGGTGATAGGATGCTTTTATCTTATCTTCAGGTCCAGCCGAAGTGATTAATGAAATTAAGGAGAAACAAGTGAGTGATCCGTTTCTTGTGGATATTACAAATGATCTAAATAAAGACTCTCGAGCTGAATTTAATGTTCGGACTAATGGAGTATTGAGGTTCAAAGACTGATTATGTGTACCAGACGACTAGGAATTGAAGGAGAAGTTCTTGAAGGGAGCTTATAGGTCTCGGTATACAATCCACCTTGGGATAAATAAAATATATCGGGATTTGAAGAAGACTTTTTGGTGGAGGAACATACGGAGAGATATTATGGCTTATGTGGAGAAATGCTTGGTATGCCAACAACTGAAAGCTGAAAGGAAAAAACTCTTTTGGGTTGTTACAACCAATGCTAATCCCGAGCTAAAAATGGGAGGATATTTCTATGGATTTTGTATCGGGATTGTAGAGGACTCCTAGGAATCATGACGCCGTTTGAGTTATAATTGATCGGCTGATGAGATCGGCCCATTTCTTGGCGATTAGGACGACATATTCTCGTGACAAACTGGCCCTATTATATGTAAATGAGATTGTGAGGCTCCATGGAGTACCTACTTCAATTGTGTCTGACAGAGACCCACGTTTCATCTCGAGGTTTTAGGATAGTTTGCATAAGGAGTTGGAGATAGAGTTAAAATTTTAGTATTGCATATCATCCCTACACTGATATCCAATCAAAGCTACCATTCAGATCCTTGGGGATATGTTGAGGGCCTCAGTACTAGAGATGAAAGGGACTTGGGATAATTATTTGGCTTTGACAAAATTTGCATACAATAATAGCTACCAAGCAAGTATTGGCATTGTGCCTTTTGAGGTATTGTATGGTAAAAAGTGCAGATCATCAATTTAATCCCCAATTTCAAATGTCTTGCTTTCACTTTCTTATTATAATAGCAGGCAACACATTATTGGTAGGCAGCAGCCGCATCCCTGACAGCGTCACGGGCTTCCTCCAACAAGTTTAGGTATTCCCTGAACTTTCGGGAGTTACCAAGTGGGTCAAAACTTTCAACCCTAAGACTTGGGAGCCCATTCTCAACCGAAATTACCACTTCAATCCCGTAGCAGAGATTGAAGGGTGTCTCACGAGTTGATTCCTTTGGAGTCGTCCATTATGACCATAGGACGGAGGGCAGCTCGTCAACCCAAAAGCCCCCTACTGCCTCTACCTTGGTCTTTGGACTGTAGAGTAGCATTCAGTTGGTGACCTCCATCTTTTCATTTGCCTGGGGATAAGCCACCGAAGTATGGACCGATTTGATGTCGAGATTGGTGCAATACTTAGTAATACGTCTCCCCAAGAATTGGGTTCCGTTGTCAGTCACGATAATCTCGAAATACCAAATCTGCACACTATATTCTGGCAGATGAATTCTAAGGCATTGTGTTCGATGATCTTGGCCAGCGAAGCGCCTCAACCTACTTGATGAAGTAGTCAATGCCTATGATGATAAACTTTCTTTTCCCAATTGCGATGGAAAATGGGTCGAGAATATCAAGTCCCTATTACACGAAAGGCCAAGGAGCTTTGAGAGATCTTAACTCTGCAAGTGGTTGGTGGTGAAGATTACCATGGAGCTTGAAATTCTCACATTTCTTTATGAACTCCAGAGCATCCTTCTTCATCATTGGCCAATAATACCCCTGGCGCATGAGCTTGAATGCTAGGTTCTTATTGCCTATGTGTGATCCACATATCCTAATGTGGGCTTCACTCAAAGCGTAGTAAGCCTCCTCGGGAGTAAGACACCACAGGTACGGAGTCGAGTAGCCACGATGATAGAGCAGACCATTGACTACGGTGTACCAGCCGGCCATCTTTTTGATTCGCTTGGCTTCATCCATATTCTCTAGTAGTGCTCCATCCGCTAGATTCCTCCAGTAAGGTGTCATCTAGTTTTCAGCATTGGAGACTTGCATCCCTCCATATTACTCTATCTTGGAAGTGCTCAAAACCTCCCTCATGTCCCTCGAGTACTACTTTGGATCGTTGGCCACCGCAGCTCTGGCAAGTTGGTCAGCCTTCCAGTTCTCAGTTTTGGAGATATGGACCATGTTCAGCTTATCAAATCTCCATGTGGCATCCTTCATCTTGGCCAGGTATTTGGCCAAGAGAAGGTTGCACACCTTGAAACTCCTATTGATTTGGTCAACAACTAGCTCCGAGTCGTTGTAGACAGTTAGCCGCCTAGCTGAGCATTTTTTGGCTAGCCATAATTCAGCCAGTAGGGCTTCATACTCGCGATGTAATTAGTAGCTGAAAAGTCGAGTTTAAGAGAATACTTCACCTTAAACCCATCCGTGGTCCTTAGAACCACTCCGGCGCCACTACCTAAACTTGTCGACAATTGTGGACATTAAGAACCTATTTTGGCTCTTCTGGGTGGTGACCCGTGTCCTTTGTGGGGCGCTCATCGATGATTGTGGTCGTGGTCTCGACAATGAAGTCCTCTAGGGCCTGCCCCTTGATAGCTAGCTTGGGCCGAAATTTGATGTCGAACTCTCCCAACTCGATGTCCCACTTAACTAGCTGTCCGAAAACATCAGGTTTCAAAAGGATTCCCTTCAACTGCTCGTCGGTCAAGACAACCACAAGATGAGTCTGAAAATACGGTCTCAATTTGCAGGCTGAGAAGACAAGTGCCAAAGTCAGCTTCTCAGCGCGCGGGTAGCGTGTCTCTATGCTGGTCAACGTCTTGCTCACATAGTAGACTGCCTGCTATGAGTCGGAGTCTTGGCAAATAAGAACGGAGTTAAGAGCCACTTCTGACACCGCCAAGTAAAGGTATAACTCTTCTCTGTCCCTGTGTGATGTCAGCAATGGTAGACTGGCTAAGTACTACTTCAGCTCATCGAAGGCTGCCTGGCACTCTATAGTCCACTGTAAGCCGTTTGCTTTAATCCCCCTCAGAGCCTTAAAGAAAGATTGATACTTGCCCCCCGACTTTGCCAAGAAGTAGAACAAGGCTACTAGTCATCCGGTCAGCCTCTAGACTTCCTCGACACTCCTCGATGGAGACATGTCTATGAGGGTTTTGATCTTCTCTGGGTTTGCTTTGATCTCTCGCTGAGAGATGATGAAACCCAGGAACTTCCCTGAGGATACCCCAAAGACACACTTTGAAGGATTTAACTTCATCTAGTGCATGTGGAGTACCTCAAAGGACTTTGCTAGATCGCGAATATGGTCACTGGTGGTCTTTATTTTAACGAGTATGTCATCGACGTACACCACCATATTGTAGCCAATCTGCTTCTCGAACATCTTGTTCACGAGCCTTTGATAAGTGGCACCTGCATTCTTCAATCCGAAAGGCACAACCCTATAACAATAGGTGCCTTGGTCAGTCATGAATGAGGTATACTCCTCATCCTCGGAGCTTATCCGGATCTAGTTGTAACCCGAGTATGCATCCATGAAGCTTAGTAGCTCGTGTCTAGAAGTCGAGTCTACCAATAGGTCGATTTTGGGTAAAGGGAGGCTGTCTTTTGGGGAAGCTTTGTTGACGTCAATGAAATCGACGCACATCCGTCATTTTTCATTACTTTTCTTTACCAGGATGACGTTGGAGAGCCAATCCGGATACTAGACTTCTCTGATGAAGCCGGTGTTCAAAAGCTTCTTCACTTCTTCCCAGATGGCGATGAGCTTCTCACTGAATGGTTTCTCCACTTTTGCCTGATGGGTTACGACTAGAATCGAGGCCCAACTTGTAGACCATTACTCTAATCGGGATTTCAGGCATGTCAGTGGGTGTCCACTCGAAGACATTAGTGTTCTATCTTAAGAACACGATCATCTCATCACGCAGTGGTCCGCCGAGTGAGCCCCCAATCTGCACACACCTCTCCAGGTCCTCCACATTTAGTGATACTAGGTCGGTTGCCTCACTAGGTTGTGCCTACCGCAAGATTGTCTCATCTCGGTGCTCCAACTCTCCTGTAGGCCATCTACTGCTGCTTGGCGCAATCTGGCACATGTAACATGTCCGCCCAATCACTTGGTCACCCAACACTTTGCTGATACCACACGCTGTTGGAAACTTTATTTTTAAATGTAGTATCGAAGTGATGGATCTGAATGCTGCTAGGCATGGCCTGCCTCCGATAGCGTTGTATACGAAGAATAGGTCGACGACCAAGAAGGTGAGTGTATGACTTGCCGTTCTAGGGTACGCGCCTAGGGTGACCTCCAACTATATCGTTCTTTGGACAGCCATAGGCTCATTGTCTAGGCCGCACAGTGGCCCTTTGGCAGGTTTTAAGTAGTTCTTTTTTAACTGAAGTTTAAAAAAAGTATCGAGATAGAGCAAGTCCTTGAAGCTTCCATTATCAATGAAAACTCATTTCAGTTGGTAATCTACGGTACCATCTGAAATGAGTGCAGAAACAACAAGGGGATCGGCGTGAGGGGAAGTTACATGACTCTTGTCACTATTACTAAAGCTAATGACATTTTCTTCTGTCTTCTGCTTCTTTCGCCTGGCTGGCTATTCCTTGTGATCCGCTTGGGTTTTGGCTAGCCGGTTCATGATCATATTGACCATGCCAGTTGCGATCCGATTCCGTGGCTGGAATGGATCTGGTCCTTCTCCGCCTGAGGTGTCAAACTCTGCTCAGGGTTCCTGACGAACCTGGTGAGATGGCCCATCCGGATGAGCTCCTCAGTCTCCCGCTGGAGCGTCTTGCAATCCTCCGTGGTGTGCCCTAAAGATCGATGGAAATTATAGTACTTTGCTGGATTTCCTCCCTCCACATTCTTCAGTGGTTTCGGCCACTTGATGAACTTTTCACCAAGGATCTGCATGAGGAAGTTGGCCCATGTTTCATTGAGGGGAGTTAGGTCGATCGGCCTGTACTCCTTGCGATCTACCGGTCTGACCCTGTACTGCTTCTAACGGGGATTGTCGCCACCACCGTTCTTGCTTTTTCCATCGGTCGAGAAAGAGAGTGGCTGGTTAGTCCTCTCGAGACACTTTGCCTCATTAGCCTCCTCGGCAGCTGCGTACGCCCTAGTAATAGACTTCGCTTCTCGGAAGGTTTAAGAGTTCTTGTGGGCCAGGTGCTTAAAGAAGTCTCCATGCGTCAAGTCTGAGATGAAACTGCCAAGTTTTATCTCATTTGTGAGCCTGGGGATCCTCTTGGCCTCTACTGTGAAGTGCTCCAGGAACTTCCTTGGATTTTCTTCCTGTCTTTGCTTGATGTGGGAGAGATGTCATGGCTACTTCTCTTCTCGATGGCTGGAAGTGTACTGGGCTAGGAAGAGGTCAATGAGCTCTCGGAAGTTTCCAATTGAGTTTGATGGGAGCCAGTGGAACCAGATCCGAGTGTCACCCTTCAAGGTGAGTGGAAAGTATTGGCACATTACCGAATCCTCCAACCCAGGAGACTCAAATGGGTACGGAAGTTATAACGACCCAGATTCTAAAACGTAGAAAGTTTCAGTTATTGAGTCAATATAATCCGGTCAATATAAAATGTTGACCGGAAGGCGTGATCCGGTCAACGTAAAATATTGACCGGAAGGCGTGATCCGATTAACGTAAAAGGTTGACCGAAAAACGTGAATGGATTGAAGGACGGAGTGGCTTGTGTATTAGGCCGGAGTAGATTATGGGAAAGCCGAGGTTGATAATCCGGTCAACAGGTGTTGACCGGAAGTCATATAGAAGTAATAGAATGTGTTTACATGAGAAAGTTAAATCTTGTTAAGTACAGTGAACCAGGAATTAATTAAAAAAATCTAAAACCCATTAAGTTCAATTAAGTAGGAATATATGAACTTATTGGAAATGTAAAACCATTAATGATCTAATTAATAAGGGAACTTTTAGAAAATGTAGAAGTCGTAAATAAGAAACATTCCCCTTGGATTTGCCAAATGATGAAACATTCCCCTTGGATTTGCCAAATGATGAAACATTCCTCTTGGATTTGCCAATCATTAATGATGAAATATTTCCCCTGTAGTGTCAATCATTAATGATAGTCATCAAACTTCAGACCTATAAATAAGAACCAAAGGAGTAAGAAAAAGGCATGTAATAGAATTTATAGTAAAGGGAGGCCAAAAGATCAAGGCAAAATAGAAGAAACTCAGACAAGGTACTCACCCCTATTTTTAAAGTTCATGTTTATGCATGTTTGTTATGTAAGTATATGATATTCTTATGAAATTATGTATGTATGATGTTTGTTCTGCTTTTGTGATTTGTCGTTCTTAAACGCATGTTTAAAAGAAACTCTGGAATTCATGGTATTAGATTTTATTCTGTTTGAAGTATATGATCTCTGATAATTAATGTTCAAAGAAAAGACTTCTAACTTTTGAGAAGAAGAGCTTCGGACTTTGAAGAACTCCGACTTTTAGAACTACGGACTTTAAATGGAAATGAACTCTGGTTTTAGAACTCCAGATTTAAAGGAACTCCGGCTATTTGAGCTTCGATTTTTAATGAAATTAGAACTCCGGTTTCTGAATTACAGCTTTCGTTGATAAAGAGCTCCGGCTTTTATGAATGAAGAACTTCGGCCTTTATGAATAAGGAACTCTGGTTTTTAAGAACTTTGGATTTCAAAAAAGAACCTCCGCCTTTGAAAAGAACTCCTGCTTTTTAAAAGAACTCCGGCTTTTTAAAAGAACTTTGGCTTTTGGAACTCCGGCCTTCTGTTTGAAAAAGAACTCCGGCCTATTTATATGAACATGGAACAATGCATGTAATCCGGACAGCAAGTGGAACTCTACGACTTTCGACTTCCGAACTATAATGTATGGCCATTAAAAGACAAGAATTATGAACCGAGTCTCCATTAAACTTGCTGTTAAAGATGGATGAAGGATATTGGAATGACACTCGAGGATTGCCTCCTGGCCCACGGGAGGGAACTTTTGGTGGCATAAGACTTTTGGTTAAAGGCATTACCTCCTCACCTCCCGCCCTGGGGAGCATAATGAGGGGATACGGCCTTAGGTTGTGGGGTTATACACAACCCGTCCTCGATGTTGTCCGCTCCCGTCCAGTCCCTAAAGATGATAAGAATTTTCAATGGTTTTATGAGTTTTCAGAAGACAAGATAATAAGAAAAAGACTAAGAAAATTTTGAATTAAAGAAGAAAAGATATGATGATTTTTGTATGCTAAGAATCTCTGTTTTGATGCGCTTATATATATATATGTTTATGTTTTTCTGTTTTCTGCATGTGAGTATTTTGCCGGGCTTTGTGGCTCACTCTTGTTATTTTCAGATGACGAAAGGCTCATGGATGACGAAGTTGAGTAGAACCTTATGGTGTAGCCAAATAGTTCGGTTGGCCGGAGCTGATTAAATGAAGAACTTAATTTTATTTCCTTTTGATGTTTTGAAAAATTTGTAAAATGATTCCGCTGTTTATGACTCTATGGATGTTGTTAGTATGTTTCTGTGATTACTTTTTGGTTAATGAAAGGTTTAGTAAGCATCTCAAACTTTTAAGTCTGGCTAACCTTAATGTTGGTCGGCCTGGTGTGAAATTAAAATCGGAAGGCCAGCTCATGCAGTTCGGCCTCAGTCAATCCTGTGTAAGAAAGCAAAATTAACTTTTTTTATATCCATTAATATTTATTAATTATCTTTTTAAGACTTGACGGCGACTTTATGCGTGGAATTAAGTACGGGCCATCACAGAAGTAATCCAGGCAGTCCATGGGATCAGTGCTCCCATCATAAGAATTTAGCATCGGCATCTTGAATTTAGCCGACAGTGGGCAGTTCAAGATCTCAACAGCGAAGGGAGACCTCTCTAGATCGTTGTCATCTTGGAACACGTGGTTTCAGACCTCCTTAACTTTTGCCTTCACTCGGGAGGCGTTTTCAGATCTCTTAGAGTTGAGATAGGTCCTCAACTCTATTCTTTCGTTAGTGCGGCGTGCTGCCGACCGGCGACTACCATTGACGGATTGCTCATTCCAGGAGGCCCCCTCCTGGACCTGAGGCCTTAGCTCGTCCCAAGTATATTGGGAGTTCCTTCTTTTTGGACTCTCCTCCGAAGTCTTATGACACAAGTGCGCCTCAAGTCTGGGATGACTTTGAGCATTAGAGGCCTCCAGAGTGTGAGAGTTGGCCAACCTAGTGGCTTTCTTGGCCGGCTTCTTCTTCCTCTGGCTTCCTCTCCTAGAGACCTGGGCAGGAGTTGTAGAGGGTGAAGCCCTCTACTTTTTCTTGCCCTTGCAGGTGTAAAGTATCAGGAGTATTTTGTTTATATTACTCATTTTCTCCTCTAGGTTTTGGAAGAAGGGCGTGGGTGCCCCTCCGATTGGGTTACCAGCAGAGTGGTCCTAGTTGGGAGAAGTAGCATCTCTCGCAGGAATGCTAGCTTGGGCTCTGGTATTCACCATTTTGTCTGATGGTTTTGGCTTTGTAGAGGAAAGCATTTGCAGAGATAAAAAGTGGTAAGTTTTTTGTTAGCTTTCCCACAGACGGCGCAAATGATGCATCCTGGATCCAAACTTGAATAAATTCGGGTTGAGTAGTCTGTAGGATTCCCGTCTTTGTTCGCTTAGCTTCGGGTCCTTCACACCACAACTTCAAAAGAGAGAACAGGTGATGGCGAGATTTGGTCCCACCGAAAACATTCCGACTCTCAAGTCAGTAAACGTCATTCTAAAGGAAGAACACGAATGCAGAGAATGAAGAGATAAATGTAGGGAGTGTGTTTGTGGATACGGGTGGGAATGCACTTGTAGAGAGTGGCTTTGTTGATACTCGTGAGGAGCAGTTTTCTCCAAGTACCAAGTTTGCGGGGAATTAGTAGCAGAGAGAGTGAGAGGGAGAGAGCGTAAGTCGTTTTAGGGAATTAGAGAGCTTCTGAGAGCTTGAGGTAGCTTAGAGGCTTTTTGCGGGTATGAGTCAGCGTGCCTTTGAAGTGAGTTTCTGTAGCCTTTTATAGCCATGGCCATGGGCTACCTTCCTTACACAACAAGGCTGGATACCCGCCTTCTGTGGGGGATCGTTGCCTTCCTGGCGTTCTGTGAGTGCCATTCTTGGCTGTAACAGTCGAGGAGATGGATCTCCTTCCTTTTGCGTATGGTAACATTAGGGTTTTCTATAGATTGCGCGTAGATTCTGGCGCCTTGCTCCTGGGATATGATTTGATTCTAGAGGTGATCGTTACAGAGGAGATTGTCTTCTTAGAAATGCAAAAAATTAGGGCAAACAACCGTTATAACTTGAAAAAAGTCACGTAAGGCCCATTCAGACACGTGTCGCGCCTATTTGGGCCACTATTGGCCCATTTGAGCTGTCCGCCGAGTGTTGACCGTCCTGGGAATGAGCCGCTGCATCTTTTTGACCTCTTACTCCCTTTTGGACTGGTCTGTTATGTCTGTCCCCATCAGTTAATAAAAAGTTAAAGGACACGGGCTTACTCCTCAAAATATCATCCGACATTCAAATGAAAAATCTTTTTATGAAAATAAATGACTATTAGAAATCCGAATGACTGAATGAGAATGAGTTTGTGAATTGGAGGGTTTAGCTCTGTGATTATTGGAAGATGCAAGTATTACAACAATTAAAGTTATGTACTTGCTTTTTTTTCCCTTTCCCTCCTTCTATTCCTCTAATTGAAGGAAATTGACGTATTTATAATATTGTTACAAATTAATATATTTTTCTAAAATTGATATGATTGTACATTAATTGAGATGTTATGTTGATTGAAAATGAAAAGATTCAACCATTATATAAGCTTGTAATTATTTAGAATTTAATACTTAACCTTTAATTGCCATAATTAGTTGTTTAATACAGCTTTTTATCCCTTAATTTATATAATCGTTCGTCAAGATTTAATACATAATTTAATTTTTTATTAGGCCGTTGGGTGCCTTGATCTTTTGTATTCAAAACAATTTCGCTATTTAGATATTCGGCAGGTCAGTCGTCTAGACAGATCTTGATTCTCTTCCTTTCTGGGTCTAGCAATTTGATTATTTCATATTTATCCACAGGCTTCAAATCGAGAGCCCCATATTTTATCAGATCAAATCGATTTTATTTTAAACCATATTCGACAATAAGCCCCCATGCTTAGAGGTTAAATTCAAATTTTTAATATGTTAGAATGGACACTCGGACAATGTGCTCTGAACGTCATCCAAATACTAATTCCCAATGGAATCTTAATCACTATACATTGATTGCTGATTGATCTTGTCAATCAGAGTTTGATTCTCTACTTTATTGACTAGGATTTTTTAACCATTTGAATGCTTTCCTTAGCTTCAAAACCTCCTTTTTTTGTTTTTCTATTAAAAAAGATGCACTCATTTAATGTTTAGCCAAATCTAAGGTCTCAACATTTGATGAAACTTTGTTTAATTTTTAACAAAACTTTTAGTCTGAACATCTAAAGAAGTTTACGTTTGATGAATCTCAAGAGAGACTCCCCTAGGTTCTTTCATCTTCTTACACGAGGTGTTTATGAAATCTATTGTGAGATCCCAAAATCCAATGGCTTAAAGTGTTGACCGAAATACGAAATCTAAACCGGCCGTCTTAAGCCTCAATCAAGTTTGGCCTTTCCTTAGTACAAAATAAGTTCCGCTCCAGCCTTAAAGTGAAGACAAGGCTACTCCGCCCTTAAGTGGACAAGGGCACTCCAGAAGTTTCAATCATGCCACTCCGTCCAGAGTGGAGCAAAAACACTACGGCCTCCCAGAACTCCGGAATCAAAACCTTAATCAACTGACCCTCATCGCAAAAGGCCATCCCGGTCAGAAGTAAACAAAATACACTCCGGACGCAGCAACAAAGCTACTCCGTCCAATAGAGATTGGCCCGTCCAACAAAGCCACTCCGTCCAACAACAAAAACCACTCCGTGCAACAAAGCCGTCAGGATTTAAGAAACGCACTCCGGCTAAAAGGCACTTCGGACTCATATAGCCACTCCGTACTATCTAGTCAGTCCGTCCTAAAAGAGAGCATGAAACACTCCGTTCTCCAAGAATCACAAGTAAGGAGTAGTTGGCCGACAGCATTGGCAATAAATAAGGAGCAGTTGGCCAGAATAAATTAATAGAATGAAAGACAACAGTAAACTTTAGTTAGAATTCAACTAGGTGGCGACCAAATAGAGTAGGTAAACCAACCTCATTACTCCACCTACCCCCTGAAAAGAATTACCTAATTCTGAAAAGAATTACCGAGCAAGTAACCTACCTCCACTTACCCACCTGCTCCCTCCTCTTTATATATCGGACTGTAGTTGAGGGGTAGTGTGAGTTTCTGGCGCCAAGGAGAATAAAGAGCGAAGAAGAAGGGAAGAACTTTGAGGCAGTTGGAGTGGACAGTTAGGCAAACGAAGGAAAGAGAGTGACGGGGAGAAAGCTTCAAGACGGTAAAAATCTATGAATCAACTATCAGGCAAGTGTACCTCGGACGCCGTTTTTAAGTTTACGCTTTAAGAATATTGCAAGTTACTTCGGACGCTGTTTTTAAATTCATACTTTAAGTATATTGCAAGTGTACTCTGCCCTACTTTTAAGCTCATGTTTTGAGAATATTAAAGTGTACTCTGTTTTGAAGTTCATGCTCTGTTTTTAAGTTCCTGCTTTCTGCATTGAAAATCCACCGCCTGCAATGTAAAATGAACTCCGTCTTTTGAGAGAATGAACTCCGTCCTTTGAGGAAACGAGCTCCGTCCTTCGAGAAAATAAGCTCCGTCCCCTGTGAAAATGAATTACGTCCTTAAAATGAACTCCGGCCTTAATCTAGAAAGAACTCCAGTTTTAAAGGAATATGCACTCCGGTTTTTAAGAACAGAATGCACTCAAGTTTTTAAGAGGAAAATGCACTCCGGTTTTTAAGAGGGAAAAGCACTCCGATTTTTAAGAAAGAAAAGAACTCCGGCTTTTAATGAACTCCGGCCCTAATGTGAAATGAACAGCTTTTAATGAACTCCGTCCAAAATGCACTCCGTCCAAAAGGCACTCCGACTTTTTAAGAAAAATGCACTCTGTCCGAAATACACTCCGTCCGAAATGCACTCCGTCCAAAAGACACTCCGGCTTTTTAAGAAAAAGGCGCTCCGTCCAAAATGCACTCCGTCCTGTTAGTAAAAAGTACTCCGTCCAGCTGTGAAAAGCACTCCGCCCTTTAAGTAAAATGCACTCCGTCCCGTCAGTGAAAAGTACTCCGTCCTTTGAGTAAAAAGCACTCCGTCCCGTCAGTGAAAAGCACTCTGCCCTTTGAGTAAAACGCACACCGTCCAGTTAGTGAAAAGCACTCTGTCCTTTGAGTAAAATGCACTCCGTCCGAAAAGAAGTCCGTCCAAAAAGGAGCTCCGTCCTTTTGAAAGTACTCCGTCCAAAAATAGCTCCGTCTTTTTTAAAAGTACTCCGTCCAAGCTTTCTAAAGTCCGGCATTTTGAGGAAAAAGTACTCCGTCCGTTTCAAAAAAAGAACTCCGCCCTTTTTAAGGAAAAAGTACTCCGTCCGTTTCAGAAAAAGAACTTCGTCCCTTGAGGAAAAAGAACTTCGGCTTTTCTTGAACTCCGGCTTTTTAAGCACTCCTGTTTTATGAGAAAAAGCACTCCGGCTTTTGAGTTTATGCACTCCGGCCATTATGAAAGAAAGAACTCCGGCTTTAAGAGGAAAACGAACTCCGGTTTTAAAGGAATGTCACCCGATTTTTAAGAAGGAAATGCACTCCGGTTTTTAAGAAGGAAAAGAACTCCGGTTTTAATATGTTAAAGGAATATGGCTATACGGACTTCAATTGTTTGAAGTTAAAAATAAAGGCTATAAGAATAAGAAAAAAAGCATGTAAAAGGGACAGCAAGTGGAACTCTATGACTTCCGACTTTTAAACTATGATAGATGGCCAACGATAAGAACTAAGAACCGAGTCCCAGTAAACTTGCTGTTAAAAAAATGAATGATAGCCGTCCTCAGGGCTTGGTACAAGGAGGGAATGATAGCCGTCCTCGGGGCTTGGTACAAGGAGGGAATGATAGCCGTCCTCGGGGCTTGGTACATAGAGGGAATGATAGCCGTCCTCGGGGCGTGGTACAAGGAGGTAATGATAGCCGTCCTCGGGGCTTGGTACAATGAGGGAATGATAGCCATCCTCAGGGCTTGATACAAGGAGGGAATGATAGCCGTCCTCGGGGCTTTGTACAAGGAGAAAAATAATATGAAGTACCGTTTACCGTTTTACCGACATGCTATATCACAGTAAAATGATAATAATGAATCATATACAGTGAAAAGATGATAATGAATCGTATACAGTGAAAAGATGATAATAAATCATATACAGTGAAAAGATGACAGTAAACAGTATAGAGTATTATTTTTAGTTTTACCATACATCAGTAAAGTTTATAGTTATTGTTTTACAGTCTATAGTGTAACGATTTATGAAGCATGAGATTTAATATCGTTATAGTATGTCTTTACTGTTTTTTCGGATGATGTTTTGATTAAACATTCTGGTTCTGCATGGTTATATGATCATTTTTGGCATAACCGTTTTACAATTCATATGCATGTACCTTGCTGGGCCTCGGCTCACTGTTTTATATTTTTTTCCCTACAAATGAAGCTTTAGAGCTTGTGCCTGATAAGTTGAAGTGATTAGAGCTTGTCTAAAGGATTATGAAAGACTTCGGAAGCTTATTTTGGAAAAATATTATTGTAATGACTTGATGGACTTCTATGGTTAAACATTTTGGCTATGTACTCAGAAATGAATAGTTTGGAATGAATATGAATGCTTCCGGAAGTGTAGAATAACTTCCGCTATACTTATTATGGTTAAAAGTATATGGGTCCTAGATGGCATCTGTGATCCTATATTGCACCCAATTGGTTTAGTTGGATTTTCAATTGTGTTATGAATGACGAATTCAAAAAAAAAATCCGTTCCGTCACATCTATCTTGATTTCTTACTTTTATATGGGAAATCGTCTTAATTTCTCTCTTTTATATGTCATAGATTAGGGTGATTGCCTTCCATTTGGCTACACCTAAAGCTCTTTTCTATCTATTATAAAGGAACTAGGCTTTTAGCATGTTCAAAATGGATTAGCTTGTTCAATATCTTTTTGCTCATGTGCTGTGACATTATGACCTGCATGTATTATACAACCAATTGCATTTTGAGGATAAGAGGATGCATCCTCCAGACATTTTGT
Organism: Nepenthes gracilis; assembly: GCA_033239525.1. Classification (NCBI taxonomy): domain Eukaryota; kingdom Viridiplantae; phylum Streptophyta; class Magnoliopsida; order Caryophyllales; family Nepenthaceae; genus Nepenthes; species Nepenthes gracilis. Next base: position 11,856,309 of record BSYO01000029.1, read on the forward strand.
CTCTTTTTTTTTTCTGGTTGTTGGATTTCTCCTTTTCTTCTCATTTTCTTCGAGCCAACCAACTTAGGATCTACATTGTAAGAATATATCTTAAACATGAGTGTATTTGTAAAGAAAAATTTTATTTTTTTGCATTCAGGCCAACATTCTTAATTTGTCTTTTTCATTGGATTTGTATTTTATTTGGATGAGATTATAAATTACTGAGAGTTCAAATTAAAGAAATTATCCGAATGAAAAAAAAATTGATATTATTTATCTAAATACCCCAAGATTTTTTGGATTTTTATTTGGTAGATATTCAACCCTTTGGTATGCAGAAAACTTTATCTTCTAACAATTTAGATTCCTATAGTTTGATTTTTTGACAATTTAAACTTTTGCCAAATTAGAACCTTTAATTGAATAACTTCAAACTATTCAGCTCAACCAAATCTATCTTTTGAGGAAAACTGAATTTTTAGAATGTAATTGTGTTCCCTTTGAATAATGATGTTAGGGCCACGTTACTTCAGTGATTGAAAAGACTTACTAGCAATGCCACTAATGCAACAACATTCAGCTTGTAAAATGTGTCCTCTTTTAATCACTTCAATATGAAGCATTTATGCTTGAGAGAAGGTACAGAGACATGTCATTACTTGAGATACATGTCATTTGGATCAGCATTGGTACTTGGAACACTTTGTTTCCAATTTTAGTTATTTTTTGAATTTTAATGTGTCAGTTTTCATTTTGAACCTTAACTACATGTTCTTCTCATTTTGCATTTGAGCAATAGCTTTCTAATTCTTTTATCTATTTTGCTTTCAATCACAGAGGGTTTCATGAAACACCATGAAGGGTGTCACCAATATTACTTATTTCCTAGCCATGAATCATGTACTCAACATTTAGAACTAGTATAATATTTCTTTTGCTGTTCCTTTGGAGGTCTTTTTGCCTAAGGAGAGGGCTTACTTTCCAAGGGATGGTTTTGTAGCCATTCATGAGGCCCATCTAAAGGATGGCTCCCAAATTTTTTTGTTAGGAAATTCATCAAAATAATGAAAACTCTAGAATTCCTAGTTTTTCTATCTCTACCCTACTCCCATTAAATATATTGTGGCTTTGTGTATTTTATTCCCAACGGCATCTAAAATTAGATACCTAGATAGTTAAGGTAGTCTTTCATTTTAATCCTGATAGTGACTGAATTTTTCTAACCCCACGAAAGGGATTTGAAATAAGCAGTGGGAACCTAAATTCAATGAAAAATTAAAAAGATATGTTATTCCTTATTAAGGTTATCAGCAACTAGATTTTGTCTAATAATTAATGTCAATATTGTATTTTTTGGTTTGATTCTTGAAAATGAGAACTTCATGACTATGTCTCAAACTGATCTCATTAAAAAAAATATGGTCGAGTTGTGCAAAACTTATGGCTTCTAACCTACTAAGTAAGACAAGATACCTTAGATGGTGTCAATTTGTATGATGTTCTTGGAGGAGAGGCCATTGCTAATATGCCATCTTGTTCTCTGAAAAGAAAAAGGGGTGGCTTCTTCATTGGTTCTCCTTATCAAGCTAATACTGATCAGCCCAAGGTTTAGGCAACAACTATTCTAAAGCTTTGTATAGATGATGATGAGGTCTTAAGAATTGTACATGTAGTTTGTGCTAACAGAGAGGATTATTGAGGGATCTTCTTGTTGATTAACTCCAATTGTCACCTCTTCAATTGCTCAATTCTCAGAGGAGATGCCAACTTTGAATTTGGAAGAGTGGATTTTCATTATTTCTTTGAGAGAGGAGCAAGACACTCCACTCTAGTCCTCATTAATAAGTTTGGGATTTCAACCTTACCAGGCACTTTATCATTGAGTGAAACAATTTTTATATCTTTTGCAACTTGGGCTACCACTTTAGAACCAGAAAAAAATTTTGACGTAGTTAAAGAGACTTTAGCTTATTTCTTGTCATCCTCTTCAACACCAATGTTCATTGAGGTTTTATAAGGTGTTCCATGTTTTAAACTTCCACTAGATCATAAATCTTTGGCTCTCCTTTACTGGAGAAAGTCATCCACTCCAAACCGTGGCTCGATGGGATTGTCATCAAGTTCTATGCCCAACCCAAGAGGTATCTTTTGAGACCTTAATTTCAAGCCATTCATTTGTCTTTTAAGTTATTTACTCGAAACTTACTTCTTTTACAATCTTAAAACTTTGTACGTCTGAATAGAGATAGGATTCATAGTCATGATATGGAGATCGTATGCCTATCTTAGTCATATATTAATCCTTCTACAATTTAGGATTTAGAATTTAGAGCTGCGACTACTTATGTTAAAGTGTCATTGTTTCATGATCAATCATCCAGCTTGAGAACGAGTTACCTGAGTGGATGCATAGGTCTCATGATCATGTTGATTAAGCAACGATCTAAAGAAACTTAGCCAACTCACTTGAGGACAAGGTTCTCAAAATTGAATGATAATTGGCAATAGCCCTTGGTATCACAAAGTGTCTAAGTGTTGAATGCTTAGGTTCGAGGAGTTATTAAGTAAGAGTATCTGAACAGAATAAATTAATTCTTTCTTAAACTCTCGATTCAAAAAGGGAGTCATTTTTCACGAGAACGTTATCTTATTGATTGCCCTTAACTTTCCCACTAGTTGCCTAGATGTTAGGAATTTCAAAACTTTCTTGACCTTTGATGTTAAGGACTTTACCAAACAAGGGAGCTTCCCACCCTCAAGGTTTCTACAAATCCAAAATACAATCCCAAAATACATATACAAATCAAATAAAATATCCATAATCATCAAATATTTTAGGCTACGTCAAATCGGGTCCAAACTTCTATAAGTGTATTTGAGCCCACTATTCTAAATGAATAAGAAATAAAAATGTGAACTTAAAGTTTAGTAAGTATCAGTACATATAGAAGAAAATATATATATGCGTCCACGATCACAAAGATGGTCAAATAATATAAACAAATCCTATAAAATAAATCATAAATCTGAAAGCTTGTAATTGAAAGACAGAGGATAGTCTTGTACTTAAAATAGAGTTCAAATTGAATCATTTCTAAGCAAATTGTGATTCAAAATATCATCAAACAATCAGATAGTCCAAAATAGAGCATATACAAAATGTAACATAATATAGATCAAAATCATAAATAGATTATAATAGAGTCTGGAATGAAAGCACATAAGAATAAAATATATCCCAAAACAAATCGTATATCCAATGTACATGACTGACCAAATCCCATCCATGGGCAACCTATGAATCTCAAAATAAAGACCAAATATAAATACTTGCAAAAATACAAACATACACAAAATTAAAAAAATCAAAGACCAAGAGACCAACTTAAGGAAGAGTTACACATACTTCCAGTAACCTTAAGCGGATCACTACAGTTTAGTCTAGTAGGCAAGGCCATCTATGAATGTTGTCTCCCATAGATATGAAACAACCTCACTATGTTTTGCAACCCATGACATTGGGTATAATCATTAGGTTTAGTACATATATCATGATATCTGAATATATTAGTTTTTTATTCAATTTGCTTATGATGGTTCCCATTAAAATACAGATGGGGTGAGTTAACTATAAATAGAGCCTTTTCCTGCTGCCAGAAAAGAGTCACAGAAATAGAGTTCTCCTCGTTAAGAGTTGGCCTAATAGCTGCTCAGATAACAGAGGTAGTGACTTGATCCCCAAACAGTATACATGTGAACTAATATACGGCCTGTGCAAGTTTTATATTTTTTCATATAAATATACTAATACATGAACATATGCAATCTCAGATATTCATCAATGTTTCCATAAAATAACAAAACCCTTAAATAATTACAAAATCCGAATAAAACCCCAAATCAACTGATAAATAAATCATGCATGTATAGAGGGAACAAATAGGTTAAATAAAAATAAATATGTATATACATAAAATCTCCAAAATGAGAGCAAACATTCTCAAATACAAAAATAAACTAAGGATAGGGTACAAGAATACTTCCTCACTCTCCTGCTCAGCAAATCTAACAAAATGATACCCCAAACTACCCTTTCTCTACCTTCTCTCTCCTCTTTCTCTGGCTATTTCTCTCCTCTCTTCCTTCTCCCAAATGAAAATGGGTGAATATTGCCTACATTGCCTTAAATAAGTAGACCGGAGCTCTAGCATGGCATCAGGTGCTGCTCGGGTGCACACACACACAAAATGGCACATAAGGCACCACTCGAGCATGCATTGGGTGCTCACACATGTAAAATGGCACTCGAGCTCCACCTTAGGCACTACCTCGGCCACTCCAAAAGTCTTCAAATTTTCATAATATAAAATGAACCCCAACATATCCAAATAACCTAAAATCAATAATAAAACCAAAATAAATCAAATGGGGAACGTATATTACAACTCTTCCCTCCTAATAAAAATTTTATCCTTAAAATTTACATACCTCAATATTAAAACAACTATGGATACTTTCTTCGGGCCTCATCCTTGTGCTCCTAGGTCGCTTCCTTGACTGAATGATTTTTCTACAACACTTTGACCAATGAGATCATCAAATTCCTTAATACTTGATCCTTTTTGTCCAAAATTTGAACCAAAATCTCAACGTATGTCAAATTCTCATCAATTTACAATGGTTCTAAATCAATCACATGTGAAGGATGATACGCATATTTTCTCAACATAGAAATGTGAAATACGTCGTGACATTCCACCAAACTTGAAGGCAAAGCCAATATATAGGCCACCTCTTTGACTTGCTACAAAATCTCAAATGGCCCAACGAATCTTGAATTCAATTTATCTTTAATCCCAAACCTTGACATTCCTTTCCTTGAAAATTCTTTCAGGAATACATGATCAACCACATTGAATTTCAAATTAGATATTCTTCTATCAATATAACTTTTCTAATGGCTTTGTGTAATAATCAGTCAACCTTGAATGATCTTGATCTCATCTGATATATCCTACATAATATAGAACATTTATTTTGTAAAGGTGGAAAAATCAACTAAATTCAACTTATTCAACAAACATATAGAAAAATAACATGAATTTTTAGAACATATTGAACATATATTTAATAATTTCTAAACATGCAAGAAGGTTCTAAATAAAATTCAGCAAACAAGAGCATAATATCAGGTTTTTAGAACATGAATGAAGATTAAATTATAGATAACAATTAAGATATACAATATATATATACTTAGGTATGAATTTCATGCATTTTTATAATAGAATGAAGAGGATTTTACATGTATGCTAAATAAAAATAATATAACTTTAAATTCATGTCATGCATAAGCATTTGAAACAAAAAATATTGATAGAAATTGAGTAAAAATAGTAATAAGATAAGAAAGGTTTAGAATGCACTTATCTTAACTTGATTCTCATCAAATTCTAACTTGGATGTACTTAATTTAAGTTTCTTTGGCTTTTTCTCTCTCTTTGTCTCCTTCTCTCTCCTCTCTCAAATTTTGCTAAAAATGAGAAAAAAAAAATTAGCTAGATGCTCTATTTACAAAGAAGTGGTGCTCGAGCATGGGTCAAGCTTGTGTCAGGCGCCATGACTCTACATTGTGGCACTTTCAAGCTAACTCAAGCACCTCTTAGATGCTGACCCTACGAGTTTTGCTGCTCGGGCATCCTTTCAGGCATGATTTAGATGCAGGGCAATTGGATTTTGGCACTCAAGCACTGATCAAGCTTTCATTAGGGGCTGACTAATCTATTTTCCATGAGTGGGCACACGTTAGGTGTCGATTGAGCATCTCTCAATTTGATGTAATTCGATATGATTTTGACTTTTGATCCAATTTAAATTAACTTTAACATCAATTTTAATTATATTGACTTAATTAATTAATATAATAATAAAATACGAAATCGGGCATTACATTTCTTCCCTTGTCAAAATTTTATCAATGAAATTTTACATACCTTAATAAAAAAATAAATGTAGGCACCTCTTGTAGATCTTGTCTTCCCTTTCCCATATGGCCTCGTTGAATGAATGATTCCTCTATAAAATATTCACGAACAAAATTATTTTTGTCTAAAACACTTGTTCTCTTTTGCCCAAAATCTAAACCAACACCTCAATATATGTCTAGTCTTCATTTATCCTTAACGGGTCGTATTTAATGATGTGCATCGGACCATACACATATTTCTATAGCAACGACACATGGAATACATTATGCACATCTCCTAAATTGGGTGTAGAGCAAGTCTATAGGCTTCTTCACCAATCTTCTCTAAAACTTTGAACGGTCCTATAAACCTCGGCTTTAATGTTTCTTTCATCCAAAACCTCAAGATTCCCTTTGACGGATATATCTTTAAAAATATGTATTCTCCAACATCAAAACTCAACTCTAACCTCCTCCGATCAGTATAACTCTTTAGCTGACTTTACATAACCTTCAACCGCTCATGAATTAAATGGGTGTTATTGCATATCTCTTGAATAATTTCTAATCCCAAAAGTTGTCTATCTTCGATCTCTTCCTAATAAATCAGGGAAAGACATTTCCCTCTATATGATATCATAAATGGGGTTATACCTATTCTTGCTTGGTTGCTATTACTACATGTAAACTCTGCCAATGCCAAATAATCATCCCAATTACCCTTTATTTCCAAAATTAAAGCCTTAACATGTCTTCCAAAATCTAAATCGTTCACTCCGATTATCCATCTGTTTGAGGATGATAAGTTATACTAAATTTTAAATTAGACCCCAATTCTCAATGTAGTCTTTCCTAAAACTTAGAGACAAACCTTGAGTCTCGATCTAGTAGAAAAGAAGTTGGCATACCATACAATCTAACCACCTCATTTATGTATAACCTTGGCCAGCCAATCTCTAAAAAACATCATCCATACAGCTAAGCCACAATCATCCAAACAGTATCATGGTATCTCGGTGTCCTTGACAAAGCCATCACAAAATTCATTAATTATATATTTTTCATTTTTACTTGGGAGTTGACATAAGTTGCAATAGGCCAAATAGGTTCTTGTGCTTGGCTTTTAATTATTGGCAAATCAAACATCTTCCTATGTAGGCCGTAATTTCTCTTTTTATATTCTGCACCAAAACATCTTCTTCGAGTGTTAGTACACCTCATTAATTTCTAGGTGGATAGTGTACTTTGATTGATGAATTTCATTCATAATTTCTTCTCCCGATTCTTTAATATTCGATACACATATCTGGTCTTGAACCTCAAGACTCCATTGGCCCTTATACTGAAATTCATTCTAGAATCCTATTCATATCTCTGGTAATATCCATAAAAAATTAATCATTCATTTGAGATTCTTTAATCCTTTCTAGTATCACTGGTTACACTTAAAAATATGGCAATATCATCCAATTACATTGGGAGTACCATTTGATATCACATTCCCTCATATAATCTAGCATATCCACTTCCTTGATCCTTAAATGTGCCGCAAAACTAGTCATACAATGACTCAAGACATCCACCACAACGTTAATTGTACCCGATAACTATACCCGATTGATATTGAATCTCACAATCATAGTCTTTTAAGAAATCCATCAATCTCTGTTGTCTCATATTTAGTTTTTCTAAGAGAATAAATATTCAAGGCTCTTATGGTCTAACTACATCAAAAATTTCTCTCCATATAAATAATGCTGCCCAATCTTTAAAGCAAAGATCATCACCACCAATTCCAGATCATATGTCGGATTATTCCTTTCATGTGTCATTAATTGCCTCAACCCATAGGTGATCACTTTCCCTTGTTTCATCAAAATACACCTAAGTCTAATATTAGAAGCATCACAATTAGCAACAAATAGTTCAAATCCTTTGGGAATAGTCAAAATTGGGCGGTCATCAAATGGTCCTTTCTTCTCTGGAAAGCTTCTTTCACAATCTTTTATCCAATCGAACTTGACTTTTTTCCATATTAATCAGGTTAGTGGAATGAAAATTTTAGAAAAAGTCTCCATAAATTTTCAGTAGTAGCTTGCCATTTCTAAGAATCTCTTGACTACGGTCACCGTCGCCAGTTGATTCCAATTAATTATTGTTTCAATCTTATTTGGATTAACCATAATGGAAATGACATGGCCCCAAAAATAGAAATTCTTCAAGCCTCATAGACCCATTGGTCTTCTTCATGAACAATGCCGAGGTCACCCATGCTAACACACTTTGACCGGATAAAGCATTTTTCTAGCTACTCTTGTAATTATTGCTTTAATTTTTTAAACTCCAATGGTGCCATTTTATAGGTGGTATTTGATATTGATGCTGCTCTAGGCATTGTCTCAATCTCAAATTCAAACTCTCGGTTTAGTAGTAGTCCCAGTAGATATTCTAAAAAGACATATTCAAACTCACATACCATTAAAATATCCCTTTTTTGAACACTATGGCTTCCAATTGTACCGCATAAGCCAAATAAGTTTGACATCTACTTTTAATCAAATGATGAGCATATAGTGCTGAAATTATATAAGGGGATTGTTTATTCATTACTCCTCAAAAATAAAGGGTTTACATCCTAGAATTGCAAAATACACCCTTTTGTGAAAATAATCGAATTAGCATGGTAATTTGCTAACTAATTCATACCAAAAATTACATCGAAATCATACATGTTTAATAAAACTAAATCTACTAACTTCAATCCGTTGACCAAAACAACACTCCTAGGGTACACAATATCCGTAACTAAAGACAATCTCATAGGTATTGACACTACTAGTATGAAATCTCTGATTCTTAGGGGTGACAATTAATAACGAATAAATTTTGATAACACAAATGAGTGTGTTGACCTTGAATCCAAAAGCATATGTGCTAAAATTTTAAAAATAATAAGTTCACCTTTAACCACTGTAGGTGACGCATCCGCATCTTGGGCCATCATTGCAAAAGATTATCCCAAAACACATGGCTTCCTCGTCATTTGCCTTGAGGAATAAGACTATTCTTGATCATATTGTCGGATTGCCACAATGGAAGCAAGTTCCTAAAATCTTATAGCACGACCTCCCTCAATGAGATTTTTCACAATGTGAGCACATGGGCATTGATGGTTGAGGGCCCGATACACTCCAGATTTTAGCTCTTTCTCTCTTTTCTCCGCTGCCTTTGATCTCTTATGAGATCCTCCTAATCCTAAACTTTGATCGAAACTTTGGCATTCATGGCCAGCAGTCTTCTTCTTAAAAAACTTCTCTCGTTCCCGCTCTCATTTAAACAAAAGAGTTTAGTCTAACACAACTCTATAAGTCCTCTGTTTCATTGCCACCAACTGCCTTTGGATTGTGTCATTCAGACTTTACAAAATTTTTCTCACCTTGCTTGCCTCATCATGAACCATATGAGGGGTATAATAGGACAGCTTCGTAAATTTGGCACTATACTCTGCAATTACTCGATTTCCTTGCCATAGGCGTGCAAATTCATCCTCATTTTATTTCCTAAAGCTTGTTGGGAAATATTTGTCTACGAAAGTCTCAACGAACATATCCCAAGTGATATCTTCGTTCTCCAATCCCATAGCTCTTTTTTTAATCAATCGCCAATGGTTGGCTTCTCTCTCCAACGTGTAAGATGCAAACATGACCTTATCTTCCTTCGGACGTTTAACCACAGCAAAAACTTTCTCGATTCACTGAATCAAAATTTCAAACATGGTAGGATCCGAGTGACCCATGAATTCAAGCACCATTTCATTGCTTAAATGATCGTACGTCATTGTTCTAGGGTTAGCTAGGGTTGGCTCCAGGTTATACAATCCTCGAGCCATGGTCTCCATAACATCAACCATTCTCGCCATTATAGCCAAATATTTCTCTTCTTGATTGGGACAAGAGCTAGGTCTAACATTACCTGCTTATCTGGATGACATTTTTTAATCTTATCGCAAAATAATTAATCACATTAGATCCTGAATTAGATAAGACATTCTCCTTACAACTTTTTTTATACCACTTCTATAACATCACATCCCAAACCCATCATTAATAATTAGCCAATTATTATTAATTAAACATTTAGCTATCTAATTAATATTGGATGTGAACTTCACGTTGATACCTTGATCAATCATAATAAAATAATATAAATAGTACATAGGATCCAAAATATACCACGCAATCATGTGGTTCTGACTCTCCCCGATATTGACACATCAAACCTTATGTACAAAGTTTGCCTGTTATCAAATATCAGAGTACACATATATCTTTTAAAATTAAAACCTACTGTTGTCTACTGTCGGATAGCCAACGTCCCATGACTACAAATTATAAATAAAATACCATAATGATAGACATCCCATATTTTATAAATTGTACTGAACATGAGCTGCATCCACATGGTACTAAACAACTACAAGTCATCCCATACTTAAATAATTAATGATCTAAATAATTTAGACATATTGACTATTGTTCAAAATCAAAGTATAACATCAAAATAACATAAACTCTAATCCTAAACTCTTCATATCAACTCATCCATCAGTCCTGATCATCTTATTATATTTGTGCCCCTTATCTGAAGAAGTTAGTAAAATAGAAGTACTGAGTGAGTCTAATATTCAACAAGGCATATAACCTAACAATTAAATATATATACTTTACATTAAAAACATATCAAAAGAGGTAATAAATTATAATCTGATACAATGACATAAAATTTTTCATAATACATATGTAGAAAATTCATATTAATCTCCTCTAGAATGCTTCATCATGTTCTTGTTCATTCTTATTCATCAAATCATGCTAAAATCTGATTTTCTTAGGGACCAAGAGCCAGTAGACTTTATCGACTAAAAGAACAAAAAATCAAAGCCCAGGTTATATTTTTTCCATACAACCAAAGATCATATACTATTATTTAAGACCCATAGGTGGGGAATCACACATATAATCCTATAGATTTAGTTGAATGCCACTTCTCACCCACGAATGATAGATTTGAACTTCAATTTATCATTATAATATATTAAGATATATCATAATATACTATTCACTGAAATATAATTATAATCCAATGCATATTCTTGGAAAAAATCTACATTTTTATTTATAGTTTTTAATTTTTTTATTCTGAAGAAAATACTCATAATCCCTTATATAATTGAAGAGTTTTTTTTTTTAATTCTACAAATTCTCAGCATGAAATATTGAGATATTATTTCCTTAATCATACACAGCCAATCTTAGCAAATTTAGGCAGCAAAAATTCAATAAAATAGGGCAGAAATCAATAGTAGTATGAAGTTTACAATAATTTATTTTATCAATAACATGCAAAGTCTTTTTGTGAAATTTTAGCGCATAATAGACTCATACTTTCTACAAAATTTAAGCTATGATGGATTTTTAACACATACAATGTCAATTTAGCATGTAGTGTAAAAAAATTCAATAAATGTATAAAAATAAGCTAATTTCAGCTTCTTGAACAAACATGCAAAGAAATATATAAATTTTTAGAACATATATTTAACAGTTTCTAAACATAGAAGAAGGTTGTACATGAAATTGAGCATACAATAGCATAATATCAGGTTTTAAAACAGGCATGAAGATTAAATTATAGAAAATAATTAAAACATATAATATATGTGAACTAAGGTATTAATTTCACATATTTTTACAACAAAGTAAAAAAAAATTTACATACATGCTGAACATAAATATTATATCTTTAAATTTATGTCATGTATGAGCATTTGAAATATGAAATACTAGTGTAGGGAGCTGCTTTGAGGGATGGAGAACTGAATTTCAACTAGTGTGCTCGGCTAGATAGTAGCTTAGAGATGAAGGATAGGGCTCCAACGATGTGCTTAGCTAGAGAACAACTTTGAGGTAGAGGATTAAGTTTCAACGAATACATCTGGCTAGGGGATGACTTTGAAAAATGAATGATTGAGCTCTAACGAATGCGCTTGACTAAAGAGCGGCTTTAAGGTAGAGGATTAGATTCCGATGGGTGTACCCAGCCAAAGGCAACTATCCAGAGGAGTAAAGAACCCATGGGCAATGGAAATGGAGTGAGGGATGCCTGCTGGGCTTCTCTCCGTCTACGAGCGAAAGGGGCTTCCTACACCTTACTACATGAATTATCTTTGCCGCCCCGCGGCGAAGAGTTTAGAGTGGGTGTAGCGCCTACATGGGGCCGCAAGCCTAGATCGAGGGATTCTTCAAAAGTCAGGTGCCTCTCTCCAGCATGATGAGGAAAATGCCACCGTGAGGATGCCGCATGTGTTCCTTCCTTTCGCCCATCTTTTTTTCTTTTTTTAGAATTCTCCCTTTTAGGAATGATGAAAGCTACCTACCCAAAGGATGCTAAAGGGTCCATCAACCTATCTTCTCGAGAGCGCCATTCTCATAATTCTCTGTGCGGGCAGGCATGGCGGCAGATTGCATGCATTCTAACCCGTTGAATCAAAGAATGACGTGCTACTAGTAGCCATGTGGGTTGGTCAGCTACAAATGTCTTCTAGGTCGAGGAGCTATTGAGCCTCACTTGGGCCCATCCTTGAGCTGATTTCACTAGGCGGATCTAGGTCGATCCAACTAGACCTTAGACAGCGTGGAGCTCCTTCAGACGCGAAAGCGCTTCTCCTACGAGTTTAGAGTTGGGCCGACCATGGATTATCGGACCCATCACTAGCCCCCATGATGGATTATTCAAAAATTCAACCCCTGCATGCATGATGGGACATCTCCTATAGGTCTTCACATGCAGTTTTCTTCCCAAGGTTCTTACCTGATACGGTACAAAGGGAGCAGATTTGATTCACCGCCTTGATGGTTCTTCGCAAAATGGTGATCATTCGGCACCAAAAGAGGGTCCTTTGATTTAATGAGGGGTGATCTCCTCTCGTGGCAATTAATGGAGAGGCTTACCACGGCTCACTACACAATTCATCCTCCACCTGACCAAGAGGTGTGAGGGTTTAGAGCAGGCATGGGGCCTAGACTACCATCGCCCAATATCAAGGGGAGCTTTGAAAGGCTTGAAGATGCATTTAAAGTTTGCCTTGATATCCTTGCCTTTACTATCTCATGCTATAACGTGGGCAATCTGAGCATAGGGTTTTTGTTGTCTTCCTTTCCCAGCTAGCATTTAGTTGTCTCCTCTCGAGGAACTTTGAAGGCCAAGTGCTCCGAGCCATCTGACCAGGGATCATAGCATCCCCTTTAGTTTGGGCAAGCGATACTACCTACGGTTCCTCTTGGTGGGAGAGCTTTCGAGGTCGCTAGAGGAGGAACTTCCAAAGTCTACTCGGATCTGGCGCTTGTTGTCATGTTGGGTCCGACCGAGTTCCTCGGGCTATGCTACAACCTCGTCTCAAAGGACGATCTCACGTGAGCACCTCCCATGTGAGAGAAGTAGCATCATGCTTGCTGCCTCACAAGGGAGGGTTTGTTATTTCTTCCCTATTGCTTCTAGTCTTTGGATGGGATGGTCAGCAGGGAAAGGGCCAATCTTCAAAAAAATAGTGGCCTGCTGTTTTCCCATCATATCTGCTTTCCCGAAGTCAATCAAACAAGTTTAGTCGGGTTGTTGTTCCACGTACTCACACTCCCTTCTGTGTTGTACATCTGCTGTCGAAAGCTTATACTTTGTAAAAGGAAATAATGAATGAAACTATCGAATATTGTTTATCCATATGTTGCATGGCTTCCAATATACAAATACATATATATGCTTTGTACTATTTGAATGCTCAGAGCACTTGAATCATTGTTTTCGTTGTTTGGCGTTTGCCAATTTGACATCTTAAACTATTGGCGATTCAGTTTCTTGGGATCCTGACTCGTGGTTACTCATCTTGAGCTCACGGTGGGATACGGCCATTTGGGTCAATCTTGAACCTACCGTGCTACACGTTGCTAGCTTGTAACTTTGGGAATGGGTGTGTTAGGTCATCATTATCTGCGTTGCACTACCGATTTCAAATGTCAAAGGTGTTAACTATATGCATGCAAGGTGGGGGATGTTGTGTCGGCTGCCATAACGAGTCCCATCAAGGGATGTACCGTAGCATTTTGCAGCAAGGGCACGTGTCATAGGCATTATGGAGGCACACCCCCTCGACATCCCGAATCAATGTCGTGATGAGACTGAGGCGCTTGGCTATTTAAACACTGCTACCCAACCATTTCAATACTTCTTCTCTTCTCGAATATCTCATCCCTTATCCGTCATTTTCCTTCTTGGTTTGCATAGTTTCTCAAATGGCTTCCCAAGGTTATTGTCAATATTCCATCCAAATTGGTAGAGAGGTTAGTGTATATATCATAGGTATGGCATTCCTTATGCCATACCGCATGTCGTACCTGATGCAAACGACGTTGCTTACTCTCCTCCTCAAGGGTTTATTACTATTTATGAGGATCAATTTGAGGCTAGCCTTCGCATTCTGGTGGTGAAGGAGTTGTACGACATTCTAAGGGCTTTGAAAATCCCTGTGGCACATCTCCAACCCCACGTCCTTCGATGCCTCGTAAACCTATGCATCTTCTTTCGCACTAAAGGGTTCACCATGGATGCTCGAGTCCTAAGGTGCTCTTTCAGTCAACTAAGAGGACGATCAGAAACTCTCCCCCACACACACTAATTTTAGGGCTAGTGTGGGGACCCCTACTGGAAGTAGGATGGAAGATGTGCTTCTTTTTCATAACCGTGGGCGCTAACTAGAGGGTCCCAAATAATTGGGACAAGTGTCGTCACACCTATACAAGGGATGTCCCGCACACCAATGAACAAATGATGCTGCCTCGATCACTTTGGTCCAGAGTATGATGACATTCTCGTGTCACATTGATATCCGGTCTCCCAACATGCTTTTGATAGAGTTTGGTAGGCAACCCGATTGGAGGAGGGTGGCACCTCTACCGCGACGGTCATCACCCAAGCGTGGGGATATGCACTCCTGGTCTCTTCTAAAAAACACAGAACGATGAGACGGATCCTTCACTGTCTACCTTCTCCAAGGAATGCCAGTGGACCAATGCTGCCTACATGAGGGGGACAGATCGAATTGCTGTCGAGACATGAAGGAGGCCTAGCTACGCTTGGGCCCTGTCAAATGACCTGGGCCTAAGTGATCCGTCTAAAGGGATAAAAGACAAGAAGCCCCTAGTAGATTCCGAGGCTAGAGTGGGAGCAGCGAGACCATCAATTGGGGAGCTAGGCATGACAGTTGATGCCATGAATGCGGCCAGGTAGGGGACCTTGATTTTGGCGGAGTCTTCTCCAAGAACGTTTGTGTCCTCTTCTACTGCTTCCCTCACTGCTAAGGCTGCCCCAACGGAGGGAGATGCGACCAAAGGTGCTACTGAGGTTGATGCCACTGTTAAGGGGGCACCAAGCCCTAAGTCACTTCTGCCTTACCATACTCGGTCCCTGCAATTGGCTGGCACAGGTGTCAAGGATCTGCCCAACCCATCACACCAAGGTGAGCCATCTTACCTTGAGGTGCCGCATCAAAGGTTTCCTTGCTTTAACACTGCAGCACTCCCTTTTTATTGCCACCCTTAGCTGACTGTTGCCCATTACTTGATAGGTTTGGGAGGCCCTCTGAGTGGTGGAGAGCGTGCTTCACTGGAGGGATGCTATGATCCTTTGACTATCCCAACTACGCACCAATCCTGCGATGGTGGAGGATGCAGAGATCAAAATGAATACGGCCATCACTGAGGCCCTGCAGAACAACAAGCGGGTTGCCTACCTCAACCAAGAGTTGTCTGCTTTTGAGGCGAGACTCTGAAGGATCTCGGAGTCCTGTGCTCGAGGTGTGGATCAAATTGCTCTACTTGAGGATGAGCTCCCCGATGCTAGGCTGCAACTTCTTGGATCCACGCAGTGCTTTGGCTCGGTAGGAGGGCCACCGACCGTAGAGTAGGATCTAGGTCGGGTTGCAATCATAGGTAACCTTTTGCACTTTCGGAAGAACTCGTGTGCCCTTTCTGTACATTCTAGACATTAATGAAATAATGAAATTTTCTTTGATTGTTGATGTCTTCGAGCACATGTCAACTTGTTTATGCCTGACATGGGTATTGCTTGTCGATTAACTAGGGTAGTCGCCACTACTGCTCTTGGAAGGATGCACATGTTCAGTCTCTCTCACTCCTATTGGGAGGAGGTTGTGCTATAAGAGAAATCCATTTGTCAACTAAGCATAATTGTTATTATCGCCAGGCTTTGACGAACATATTTATCTATTTGTACTCTTTCCCTCAAGGGGGAAGTTGTGGCACGCCTATTGATGAGCATTATTAAGAATGACTTGGTTTCATGGCCGCAATCATTGAGCTCTAGTGGCGTCTAGGCCGTCTCTAGGCTACTCTGTTCTTAAGATTGAGGTTTTAGATTTGGTCACAGCCAGCCGAAAGGCAGGTGAAAGAAGGTTCACCTAACTTAAAAGCAATCTAGGTCTTTGGATTAATGCAAGCACACAAGCATTCGCATGGTCGATGTGATTAATTGACTGAGCAATTAAACATGGATCAAGCAATCCGCATGGATGCATGTAGGACTTACTTGGACCAGCTGCGAAATTGCAATCATAGCTCATTTCAGGGTGGAGGATTCCGCGCCCCATGGGATCGGCTTTTCGATCCAGGATCGGCTTTTCGATCCAGGATCAGGACACGCTTGTCCTGTTGTGGAGGATTGTCAAGGCTAAACATGATTCCCGCTAGCTGGACACCTGGTCAAGGGTCCCTATCTGTGGCCTCTACACTCTAAGGATTGTTCCCACCCGAATGAACTGGCGATGGGCCTAGCACACTAAGCCTCCACGGCATGGCCGACTATGACGACTAATGCAAAGTGCAATTACTGGCTGGGCTACTTTCAAACTTCTCTGTGGGCCAAGTGGCTTTTTGCTCGATCAACCATCCACTGCCTAGCTTGCAAGCATTAAGGGGCACCTTACATGGGACATGCAAGCCGATTTCCTACTTTGCACCTGTTGCCTTCGAAGCCTTAGGGGGCCTAGCAGGGCGCAGAAGTGGTCCTGGCAAGCCATCAGGTTGTGATCTTGATTGCAGGGCGCCTAGACGAGCCCCCCGATGTTACACCTTTAGGCAGGTGCTAGCAGTTTGGGGTAGGTCGTTCATCCCCATGACTATCTGCAGAGGGGTCGCCGCCATAGGAAATGACCCTTGCAACAAATGCACTTACTTGCGCTTTGGGTCTAACCTTACTTATTTTTGTGGATACATTGGTTAGACGTTTTAATCATTCCCACATAAGGCATAATGATACGTCCCTAAATCTAGATTGCTAAACGGGTTAGAGAGATACTCGATATCTCCTAATGGATTGAATTGGAGCTAATTTGGTCTTCGTTATTTAAAACCTAGATCCTGTGTAAGACAACTGACAAATAAGAGGTCAGAGGATGGTAGAAACTCAATCCCTGGTATATCCTCCCATACTCAAGTCAAAAACCTTTCTATGATGGGAGAAAGATAGGAGGAATAGGAAATATGTATGCATGTATGCATGTAGTGGGGATTTGTTGTTAGTGGAGGGCTAGGGTCCGATGAGTGCTCTCGGCCGAGGAGCAAATTTGAGGTGAAGATTGAGTTTCGATGAGTGCACCCAACTATGGGACATCTTTGAGAGATGAAGAACTGAGCTCCAACGAGTATGCTCGGTTAGGGAGCAGCTTTGAGGAATGAAAGACTGAGTTCTAACAAGTACGCTAGGTTAGGGAGCGGCTTAGAGATAAAGGACAGGGTTTCAGTAGTGCAGTCGACTAGGGAGTGACTATGAGGTAGAAGACTAAATTCTAACAAGTACACCCAGCCAAGGGGTGGCTTTGAAAAATGGAGAATTGAGTACCAACAAGTGCACTCAATTAGAGAGTGGTTTTAAAGTGGAGGATTTGGCTCTAATAAGTACGCCCGGCCATAAAGGCAACTATATGGAGGAGGAAAGAACCCTTAGGCAATGAAAATGGAGAGAGGAATGCCCATTAGGCTCTTCTTCAGCTATAAGAGAGGGGGCTTCCTACTCATTGCTACATGAATCATCTTCACCACCCTAGCGGCAAAGAGCTCAAAGTAGGCGCAACACCTACATAGTTGTGAGTCTGGATTGAAGGATTTCTTCAAAAACTAGGGGGTGCCCCTCTAAGCTTAATGAGGAAAATGCAAAGGTGAGGATGCTCTGTTGGTTTCTTCCTTTTCTGATCATCTTTTCTTCTCTTTCAGGAATTCTCCTTTTTAAGGAGGATGATAGCTACTTGCTCATAGACTGCTAAAAAGGCCATAAGCTGATCTTCTTAGAATTCCATTCTCAGAAATACTACGCAAGAGAAGTTGTGCGGGCAAGCATGGTGGCAGTTGCATGCGGATTCTGACCTACAAATTGGAGAATGATGTGCTGCCAACGGCCATGCGAGTTAGTTAGCTTAGTGGTGTCTTTTGGGAAGAGGTGCTGCTAGGCCATGCTTGCGGTCCCATCCTGGAGCAAATTTGACTAGGCAGATCTAGGTTGAGCAGACTTGACCTTGGGCAGGGCTGAGCTCCTTCTAGGCTAAGCAGTTCTCCCTACAGGCTTAGAGTTCGACCAGTCCATTGATTACCAGACCCATCAGAACTCATGATATTTAAATAATATGATTATAACTTTATCAATTGCATCAAAATTCTCATTCATTTTTATAATTTTTAGTAGTATAATAATCGATTTAAACATCTATCAAATTTAATTAATTTTTACAATATTCTTGCAATCTTCTTAATCATTTTTATCGTATGGTTTATATAAATTTATCTGAGAAGGCATAATTAATTAAATTATGTATTCCCTCCGAAGGTGATTTGTCTTCTATATATTGACATGTTCAAGTACCAATCTCTGTTATCCTACTTTAATAGTTAAAAAAAAAATCTTACTATTGTTGTAAGATTATAACCATTATATGTTAATAATGTTCTCGAAAAGGTAAAAGGATATTGTGGCCAATTCATGCTTAATAGAGGAACAATAAATTTTCAATTATCCATTTATATAATCAAATTATTATAATACTGGTCCACTATATTATAAACATAAAAATTTATGACTGCAATTGAGCTAAAAATACACAATGATTTGATCAGATTAATTAGAACACAAATTTTCACACAATGGAAAAAAGATCATACATTATACCCCATAATTCGCAGAAAAATGCTTGAATTTTTTTTTAATAGAATGATTGCACAAGGCAATCTTTAAATGACAACAACAACTTATGAAATTTTTTAAAATTTTTTTCAAAAATAATTTTAAAAAATAGAGTATTGGAGAAGATAAATGATTCATTGTCAAAAAAAATAGAGTATTAGACAAAAATATGTTGACAAAAGTAAGGACATACTTCTATCATCCTGAATAATTTGAGTGTGAGATTCAAAATTTGTAGAGCAATTGCAAAAACAAGAACAAGAAGAAGGGAAAGAGATACATGGAGAGAGAAACAATTGACTCCATAGACCATAAATTTGAATTGATAATACAAGCTTTGTTTGAATTGATAAGACAAACTTTAATAGAAAGAGTGAACGTGAAAATTTTAGAGCGGGTGAGTGAAAGAAGACTCATAATCAACAATGAATGGTGAGAGCAATTTGAAACGATAAGTGAACAGTAATTTAATCAAGTAATTGAAAGAAAAAATAATAATTGACGTTTACTTTTTAAATTTATATTTGATACTAATCTAACCTTTGTTCTCTTTTGTGACAAGTCCACTTCGATGGACCCATAATGCCATCTTTCCACATAGAGCAATTTCATCCTTAATTGTGACCAATGACATAAGAATCTATATTATCATGCATCAAATTCAGGACTTTTATCTTTTTAAAAAAATATAAATTTTAATTTTTTAAATTACAACCATCCAATTGATATTAAATAGTTAAGATTTTTTTTCTAAAAATAATTTTTTTATTTTTTTAAAAAAATAACATAACCGTTCGATCAATATCAAATGATTATTATTAAAAACAAAAGTTGAATCCGTTAATACCAAATAAATATATAGTACTTATTTATTATTATACAATTTAATTATTTTTAAGTTTTTTTTATTTTCAACCCATATATATTAGAGAAAAATATCAACTTCACGTAGTTTATTCATCTTTATAAAGTAGGAAGATTCTTAGCAAGGCATAAATTCGCTTAAAGCCTGAAAGGGTCCGCATATCAAAAAAAGATTCTATGTGATTTGTCTCTGTGTTTAATGACATCGTCATGAGTAGAAGATAATGTTTATTTATTATACACCATGAATTTTAGCGTTTTGATTTTAATTTATTGGACTTTTTGTTCCGATAATATTATTAATGAGAAAAATTAATGTGTTTCTAATTGTAGATTGGCTTATGTTAATTTCATGTGGAGATCAAACATGTTGGATTCGTGAGAGTTTTAGAATGATATTTTAATAATTTTTTATCAACAATTAATAATTATTTTTAATTTTATAAAATAATAATTAGAATTAATGTGATAATAATACGTGTAAATATAATTAATAATATGACAATTTATTTAATTAGTTAATTAATATTAATAATTAAAAAAGTGCATCAAGCCAAATCCATTCACCCTCTCTCTGAATTAAATTCATCACCCCAGACGTGCTCCGCTAACTTCCATCTCTTCATCTTCCTCTTCCTCTTTCGCTTTCTCTTTTTAAGATATAAATTTAAAAATAAATAATTAAATTAAATTAATATATTTTTTAGATCAATTGATAATTTTGGATCAAATTAAATTTTAAACAAAAATAAGTTAGACTAAGTAGCGCCTGACTAACACATAACCACATTGATACTTGTTTTGGACAGTAAAGATGTAAGGTACCAGATTCAAAAATATGGTAATCATGAGCAATTAAGTTAATATAAATGAATCAAGGTCAAAGGATATAGGAGAAATCGGATTGAAAAGCCCAAATACCCGAAATTGACTAAATCGGGAACCGACATTGTAAACATTGAAAAGTTAATCTGTATATAAGATTCAAATTTTAAATTATAATAATCGTGACTTATTAAACTAATATAATTAAAATTAAGGTCTAATGATGTGAAATATTATGTTAAAAGGGTCCAATGTGTCCCAAACAACGCGTGCATAAAGCTAGCTCACTGCAGGCCTGACCCACATTCGACGAGCGCTCAAGCCCCTATCGAGCGTGGATTCCAGCAGAAGGCACTCGAAGTGCACTTGATGTGCTCGAGCGTCTGATCTAGCAACGATGCGCCTGAAGGAGAGAGAGAGAACGCGAAGGAGAAGTATTTCGAGTTCGATTCCGGTTTAGAGTTAGTTAGAGAAGTTATAGATCGGATCAAGACAAGTACACTCATACCCTTTTCTCTCGTTTCTTTACACTTTCGTTCCATTTTCATTTATATACTCGTTCCAATATCTGATTAAATTTATATTTTATATTACCTATAACTTGAGTATGCACATATGTGGATTTTATGCTCGATTTTGTAATTTTGACCAAATTTCAAACGTGGAACCCTAACCCGATGCCTGAACGATTTTATCCGATTATTTTAAAATTTTTGTATAAATTAGCTTTAGAATATTGGTTCCCATACGTTGAACATGTTAATTTACCAATTTGGTGTCCAATTTGGTAGTTTCATACGGTTTTATGCTCGCCAAAACCTAACCCATGTCTCCTTTGATTTTGTCCAAATTAATTACAATTTATACATGATTTGACTTTAGAATTTCATAATCTTAAAATTTATGGACGTCGGTATTCCGTTTATTTGATATTTATTCATATATATTTTGTATATGTTAATTATACGTGTTTCAAAAATATTGTCAGACATAAAAAGTGATGTTTAACCGCATGTACGATAAATATGTTATCTTATATATGCTCTAAAAATTATATTATATATAATTGTAAAGGTACTTATTATTCGAAAGTTCTAAAGTTATGTTTAGCTCGTTATGGTAAGAATTTCTTAATTATTTCAAACTTTAAAATAATTTGTGCATTTATTTAAAGGTATGTGAAATCTTAAGCTCGCAAAAATATAAAAAATATGTATTTGTATCTATTAGAATATAATTTTTGTATTCGTATTTGTAAGGATATAGAATTATAAATTTGTATTAAGAAAATAAAAACTCTGTAATTTATTATCTGTTATCTAATATTTAAAACTTTCTCCCAGTGTGAGAAGTTTAAAGAAAAAGAAGTATGAACATTGGTGCAGAGCCTCTAATATATAATATGAAAAGAAATCATGTAATAGGACCAAGAATTTTCATATAAAAAGATAGAATTCCCTGACATATCTTAGAATATTACTATAGTAAATTGAGAAATTGTCTCTGAGGTACGAGGGATATGGTGGCATAAGAATATGGACTATAGCCCAAGTTTATTCAGGATTATAGATATACCGTCTGTCACGGGATGTTAAAATTTGATGCTCGTGGTTAGTACCTTAAATTATATAGGGTAACATGATCCTTTTCTCGATTTGACTACACCGTTAGTTGGTAAGGCCTACTAGCCCTAATTCACAATAATGATAAAATTTCTGTATGTTTTAGAACCTAAAGGAATCAAAAGTAAAATAGGAAAGATAAATGTATTCCGAAAAATATATTTGTTCATATTTCATATTTATACATCTTCATTATACTCTTATACTCTTTTTCAGCTTTATTTTGTGTATATTATTTATTATTATTGATTATATTATACTTGTTGAGTATTTGGCTCACCCTTACTACTTTCTTGTTTTCAGATAAGTACAAACTTAGGTATGAAGAGGAACGGTAGAATATTCGAAATTGACTAGATTGCTGATCTTGGACGATGACTTTGTGAATTTATAATTTTATAATTTTATACCTTATGGAGTAGATTTTGTATATTATGAGATGGAGATGTGCTTGTATATTGTTGATATACTGACGGTTTAGTTTTCGCTGTATTTTGATGAATGTATAGGCTTCCGTAAGTGTGACGACCCAAGTTCCTAAAAATGATAATTGGGAGATAATTAAGTTAAAATGGGTGAATTGTATTCAAAAGGTACGGGAGGAATGGATTGGAAAGCTCAAAGAACCGGAACTAGTAAATCGGGAACCGAAAACGTAAGCGGTGAAATGTTGTTTCTTTGACAAGATTTGGATTTTAAATTGTGATAATCATGACTTATTGAGGTTATATAATCAAAAATAAGGTCTAAGGATGTGAAAGACTGGGTTAGAATGGTCAAAACAGGTCCCGAACGGCGAAAACGCGACGTAGGCTTGCTGCAGGCTTGACGCGAGCCAGACGAGCGCCCTCCGGGCGCTCGAGCCGTCCTATCAAGCCGAAAAACCAGAAGTGAGGCCGCTCGCTAGCCGCTCGAGATCAGCTCGAGCGGTGGCCGCCCGTGGCCTGGCCGCTCGAGCGGCAGGCGTAGTATATAAGTTGCGTCGCGACTTCTCCTCGCCATTTTTCGCACGATTTAGGGTTTTGAGGAGAGTAAGAGGCGCGCGACCGAAGAGAGAAGAAGGGAGAACGAAGCCCGGGAGCCCGAATCCAACCCCGAGCTTGTTATTAAGGTGAAAGCCCGCAACAAGGTAAGTGTACCTCGGACGCCGTTTTGCATTTTTACCGATTTTCATCCTTTAAAGTTTATGAAAATGTTGTGAAAATGAGGTTGAAGCTTGTTTCCTTCGATTAATCGGTTAGATTTCATGTTTGCTCATGTTTATTGAAGTATTTGGCCCGATTTCATGTATAAACAAGTGATATGTGGTTATTCTGATTTTTTAGAGAATGTGGCCAAACCTAGCTCGAAATTTTGGGGATTTATAGTTTA
Organism: Nepenthes gracilis; assembly: GCA_033239525.1. Classification (NCBI taxonomy): domain Eukaryota; kingdom Viridiplantae; phylum Streptophyta; class Magnoliopsida; order Caryophyllales; family Nepenthaceae; genus Nepenthes; species Nepenthes gracilis. The sequence continues at coordinate 11,880,237 of BSYO01000029.1, forward strand.
AATACATGATTGAGTATATATATGTTGAGTTATGGCATCAATTTCATGATTAAACACAAGTTTAGAGACCGATTTGTGTTTGGAAGTTTTGGCGATCGCTAAGTACGAAAATGAAGGGGTTTTAGTGATTTTTAACCCAAGCTCCATTATAAGAAAGTTAATTGACATCGATATGTAACTCCCGGTATAATTTGTTTTCGAATTAGAGACCGATTTGTGTTTGGAAGTTTTGGCGATGCGCTAAGTACGAAAATGAAGGGGTTTTAGTGATTTTTAACCCAAGCTTCAGTTATAAGAAAGTTAATTGACATCGATATGTAACTCCCGGTATAATTTGTTTTCGAATTAGAGACCGATTTGTGTTTGGAAGTTTTGGCGATGCGCTAAGTATGAAAATGAAGGGGTTTTAGTGATTTTTAACCCAAGCTTCAGTTATAAGAAAGTTAATTGACATCGATATGTAACTCCCAGTATAATTTGTTTTTGAAAATATGAACGAACGTATACCGACGAAAATTCCATGTGGATTTAAAGTTAGCTGAAAGTGTATTGTAAAAGTCTAATTTTGAAAAAGGGGTTTTTAATAAAGATATGGACGATAGCCGTCCTCGGGGCTTGGTACAAGGAGGTAACGATAGCCGTCCTCGGGGCTTTGTACAAGGAGGTAACGATAGCCGTCCTCGGGGCTTTGTACAAGGAGGTAACGAGAGCCGTCCTCGGGGCTTGGTACAAGGAGGTAACGATAGCCGTCCTCGGGGCTTGGTACAAGGAGGGAACGATGGCCGTCCTCGGGGCTTTGTACAAGGAGGAAAACAATATGAAGTACCGACTAATGTTTTACCGATATGCTATATTACAATGAAAAGATGATAATGAAAAGATGACAGTGAACAGTATAGAGCATTGTTTTCAGTTTTACGATGCATCGGTAAAGTTATAGTTATTGTTTTACAGTCTATAGTGAAATGACTTGCAAAGCATGAGATTTAATATTGTTACAGTATGTTTTTGCCTTTTCAGATGATGTTTGATTAAATATTCTGGTTCTACATAGTTATATGATCGTTTTGGCATAACAGTTTTACAGTTCATATACATGTACCTTACTGAGTTTCGGCTCACTGTTTTAGTGTTTTCCCCCCCTTCCAGATGAGACAGTAGAGCTTTTGCCCGACGAATAGGAGTAGACCAAGAAAAAGCTTCTGAAGGCTTTTTGAGGACTTAGAGCATTGTGAAGCCAATTTTTGAAGAGCTTGTGGGTGCAATGACCTAGCTAGAAATGTGATCTTGAATACTGATTTCACGTTTATTGATGTTATAGAACTTGTGAATTCTTGTAAAGAAAGCTCTTGATATGCATGATTGTAAAAGAGAATATGCTATGCTTCGCGAGTTGTAGTGTACTTCCGCTATACTGGATTTCTTGTGCGGGTCCTAGACAAAGATCTCGTTAATTATCTGTTAAAATAGTAATTGCTTTGATGGATTTGTGCCATGGATGGCACATAGGATCCTGTGAATGATTGTTGTAGGAATTATGAATAATGGATAGTTGTGTGCTTGTTATGGATGAATATTACAGGTTTGTATTTTTGGATTTTCATCCAAGCAAAGGAGACTTCTGTAAAATTTACGGAAGTCTTGCCTAAATTAGACCATTAATTATGTTATCTGTTTGACGGAAGCTTTTGAGGAAAAAAAAAAAATCCGTTCCGTCACAATTGGTATCAGAGAATTGAGATGCCTTAGGAATTGATCGATCGAAAAGCGAAAGTATAGGATTGAATCTCTATACAGAATTCCTGTAGGAATACGTATGGGAAGTCAAGGTAACTAGGACACTTAAGAAAGTGGTTCTTGGGCTGTTGCTAAGTTAGGAATGATGATTTAGATCAATTGGGTAGCTTATGTGTCCTAACTAGTGTTCAAGGAGTGTCTTAATGCGAAATGTCTCAGTCTCAGGGAAATATTAAGGAAATATTAGTAGTGTCTCTTAGATGGGGACTACTAATATTAGTGACTGGAATTAATTTCGGGTGTATTAAGTCCTAGGATGACAATACATAAATCGGTTTGGAAATGCCTAAGTGTTTGGACTTTTGGACAACCCAAATCCTAGTGAGGTTGCAATGTGGATTTTAAGACTTAAGATGATGTTGCGGTGACCCCATGTCTGGTAGAAGATATGGCGTGCGCCAGTGCTAGTTAGGTGGTGAAGTTGACCTCATACTGGTTGATGTGAGAAAGATCTTGGATCTTGGAGATTAAGAGGTATTGTCTTATGTGTTTTGAAATCTCCTTGGGTGAATGCTTTGTTTCGGTGAGACTCTCGGGAGTATGATTCAATAGTGATTGGTTGATCGTAAGATTGAGGGAATACATAGATCACGAGATTGAAGTGAGATTTCTCTATTTTGATGTCACAACACTTGCATCTTTGGGATCCTAATTGTGTATATGGTTTTGTGATCCCTAGGTTTATTTAATTACGGATTTAAGTTCGGTGCAAGTGGTGTCGAGGTTGTGATATTTTTGGAGTTCGTGGATACGATTTGTTGGGTTAACTTGAATCATCTGGTGGTGCAATCTTGGCGCGACGTTTAAAGAATTTGGTCAGTAAGTTATCGGGTCGAACTGAATTGTGTTAGTAAACATATTGTGCCTGGTAATTGAATTGTGCGATTTTGGGTGTGAACTTGAGATAGCTAAAGGATTAAGTTTTAGTCTGATCTTAATAATAGTTCGGTGGACGAACTGTAGTGCTAATATAATTGGCTTGGCAAAGGATAGCATCTCGCAATCAGGTTTTAGGATTTAAAGCATGAGTTTGAATTGATCGCGGTGTCAAGAAATTGATATCGTCTTTCTTGTGGATCATTGGATTGAGGATGTTGTCAAAAAGGAAGATTCGGCTGAGTTATCTTTTGATTGATAATTCGAGGTCATGTCGAATTGATACTAATCGTTGAGAATCCTAAGCGGGGCCGTGGAAGTATCGGCTTTGGTATCATGGTAGAATATTCCAAAACCTTCGAGGTAAATAGATGGACCAATAAGGTGGTTCACGAATTTCAAAATGTCTAGGAGATTGATGATTGGATGAGCAGACCTTGTGGATGGTTAGGTGTAACCCGTAGGCCGTCGTGAAGGCTTGATGAATCCTAAGATCGATTTGGGTCCATAGCGTGTTAATTATGGATCAATGAAAGTTGTAGCCCAGGTGGTATTCAGGTTAAGGATATGGCCACTAGGAAGTCCAGAAAACGTTGTTTCGGTTTTGTAGGTCCATTGGCGTTTCATGAAATTTTATGGGTTGAAATTTTCGGCCATATTCGGATCCATGTTGAGGTGACTTCATGGATGAATTCGAAGGAATAATGGGGTGTACGTAGTCATTAAGGATTATATCATAAGTTCTGACGGTTGATAATCCGTATGCCCTCATTGGAAAGGGAGTGCGAATTTTGATAAGGAAATGCCTTGTTGAGCTTGTGGCTCTTGGGTAACATAATTTTGGAGATCAACAAGATTGTAAGTGATGGATAAATTGAGAGACCAATAAATGTTGTGAAAGTGTACAGTCAACCGAAGCTGTCAAGTGACCTGGTAAGTATTCCTTGGGGATTGCTGTGTCGGTAAGACGATCAGCATGGGAAAGATTTGTAATTGTGAGAACGTAAGTTAAACGATGTTTTCAAAGACCGGATAAGGTGATTGACGTTCATGTCATTTGGGTTGACCCCTAATGGGTTAGATGAGTTATCATGGGATGTAATGCCTTTGAGAAATGTTAAGGTTGTCTTACTCATGCGTCGTGATAGGTGGGTACCTTTGATATAAGTGGAGAAGAAGTTTAAGATTAGTGTTACCCCCATGTGCAAGACGGATTTAGCTATTGAAGTTTCATTTAGAGAACTTATGATGTTGTCCTTGAAGATAACCCTTATCAAGAATTTTAAGGGCCGAAATGATTGTGTCGTCGAGGAAAATGGTCTTATGATTTTTCATGTGGATAAATTTGTCTAGATGATTGGGAAAGTAAACCTCGGTGTTTTCTTGTGAGGGTTAGTAGACACCAATGTTAACAATTGATGTTGGGGAGATTTAATACATCTTTGAAGTTTCCTAGGAAATGTGAAAGATGAATTGCGAGTAAGTCCAAATGATTGAGTGATATGATGCCATGTTCTTGAATTGGGAGACACAACCGTATTCGATGTTTGGGAGCTAGGAATTCATAAAATATGAAGTCATAATCGGATTTGGTTTAGTTGGCTTGTCGATGCGCCAACAGGATCTTAAGGTTATTAAGTAATCGAATTTTAAGAATTCTGGATAATGATGTAAAGATATGTCGACTCTCTGGGTGATCATTATGATTGTAGCATTGAATGTGGCTATAGTTGGATGATTGTGGGATTCATCTTTTCGGTGTGACTATCTTACGATTATTTTAATCAAGGTTTCCGTATATTCTGGGTGTATGATGCGGGCTATGTATTTCGAAAAAAAATGTTGGTTTGCCGATTACCAATAAAATAGCGTGAATGTAAATCGTTCCGACTTTAAAGTTTGATTGTGATTTAAGGTTTGCATCGAAACCCTAGTAAGACTAGATTAATTAATCCTTGGGACGTCAAGTTGAATTTGATGTGGTGGTGAAATTTCATTGTGATGATTCATAGTTAGATAAATAGTCAGAGTAGCGCAGCGGAAGCGTTGTAGGCCCATAGCCCTGAGATTTCTAATTGAGGTTGAGGTCCCAGTGACCGAATGCTTTCGAGGCTTGGAGGGAATTAAGGTGAAAGTTCATTGATCCGTTTGAAGTATCGGATTGGATTGGAAGAATGTCCGGCATGGTTGTAAGTTGCCTTTGGAATATCTAGGAATTATTATAAAGCCTTCCTAGTGTCGATGGTTGAGAGACTCGGTAGGTGTCTGAGTTGAGTCATTCGGGAGACTGTGGACTTGATTTGGGATGAGGATTAGAACAATTCGATACTTGAGGTTCCTAAAATAGCCATTGTCCGAGGAATGATTTCTAAATGTAAGGAGTTCACCTCGGGTTTAGAAATTCGAGATTCGTTAAATTTCGAGGACGAAATTTCTTTAAGTGGGGGAGAATGTGACGACCCAAGTTCCTGAAAATGATAATTGGGAGATAATTAAGTTAAAATGGGTGAATTGTATTCAAAAGGTACGGGAGGAATGGATTGGAAAGCTCAAAGAACCGGAACTAGTAAATCGGGAACCGAAAACGTAAGCGGTGAAATGTTGATTCGTTGACAAGATTCGGATTTTAAATTGTGATAATCATCACTTATTGAGGTTATATAATCAAAAATAAGGTCTAAGGATGTGAAAGATTGGGTTAGAATGGTCAAAATAGGTCCCGAACGGCGAAAACGCGACGTAGGCTTACTGCAGGCTTGACGCGAGCCAGACGAGCGCCCTCCGAGCGCTCGAGCCGTCCTATCAAGCCGAAAAACCAGAAGTGAGGCCGCTCGCTAGCCGCTCGAGATCCGCTCGAGCGGTGGCCGCCCGTGGCCTGGCCGCTCGGCCCCGGCCGCGCCGCCCGAGCGGCAGCAAAGATATATAAGTTGCGTCGTGACTTCTCCTCGCCATTTTTCGCACGATTTAGGGTTTTGAGGAGAGTAAGAGGCGCGCGACCAAGAGAGAAGAAGGGAGAACGAAGCCAGGAGCGAATCCAACCCCCGAGCTTGTTATTAAGGTGAAAGCCCAGACAAGGTAAGTGTACCTCGGACGCCGTTTTGCGTTTTACCGATTTTCATCCTTTAAAGTTTATGAAAATGTTGTGAAAATGAGGTTGAAGCTTGTTTCCTTGATTAATCGGTTAGATTTCATGTTTGCTCATGTTTATTGAAGTATTTGGCCCGATTTCATGTATAAACAAGTGATATGTGGTTATTCGATTTTTTAGAGAATGTGGCCAAACCCTAGCTCAAAATTTTGGGGATTTATAGTTTAAATACATGATTGAGTATATATATGTTGAGTTATGGCATCAATTTCATGATTAAACACAAGTTTAGAGACCGATTTGTGTTTGGAAGTTTTGGCGATGCGCTAAGTACGAAAATGAAGGGGTTTTAGTGATTTTTAACCCAAGTTTCAGTTATAAGAAAGTTAATTGACATCGATATGTAACTCCCGGTATAATTTGTTTTCGAATTAGAGACCGATTTGTGTTTGGAAGTTTTGGCGATGCGCAAAGTACGAAAATGAAGGGGTTTTAGTGATTTTTAACCCAAGCTCCAGTTATAAGAAAGTTAATTGACATCGATATGTAACTCCCGGTATAATTTGTTTTCGAATTAGAGACCGATTTGTGTTTGGAAGTTTTGGCGATGCGCTAAGTACGAAAATGAAGGGGTTTTAGTGATTTTTAACCCAAGCTTCAGTTATAAGAAAGTTAATTGACATCGATATGTAACTCCCAGTATAATTTGTTTTTGAAAATATGAACGAACATATACCGACGAAAATTCCATGTGGATTTAAAGTTAGCTGAAAGTGTATTGTAAAAGTCTAATTTTGAAAAAGGGGTTTTTAATAAAGATATGAACGATAGCCGTCCTCGGGGCTTGGTACAAGGAGGTAACGATAGCCGTCCTCGGGGCTTGGTATAAGGAGGTAACGATAGCCGTCCTCGGGGCTTTGTACAAGGAGGTAACGAGAGCCGTCCTCGGGGCTTGGTACAAGGAGGTAACGATAAGGCCCTCTGGGGCTTGGTACAAGGAGGGAACGATGGCCGTCCTCGGGGCTTTGTACAAGGAGGAAAATAATATGAAGTACCGACTAATGTTTTACCGATATGCTATATTACAATGAAAAGATGATAATGAAAAGATGACAGTGAACAGTATAGAGCATTGTTTTCAGTTTTACGATGCATCGGTAAAGTTATAGTTATTGTTTTACAGTCTATAGTGAAATGACTTGCAAAGCATGAGATTTAATATTGTTACAGTATGTTTTTGCCTTTTCAGATGATGTTTGATTAAATATTCTGGTTCTACATAGTTATATGATCGTTTTGGCATAACAGTTTTACAGTTCATATACATGTACCTTACTGAGCTTCGGCTCACTGTTTTAGTGTTTTCCCCCCCTTCCAGATGAGACAGTAGAGCTTTTGCCCGACGAATAGGAGTAGACCAAGGAAAAGCTTCTGAAGGCTTTTCGAGGATTTAGAGCATTGTGAAGCCAATTTTTGAAGAGCTTGTGGGTGCAATGACCTAGCTAGAAATGTGATCTTGAATACTGATTCCACGTCTATTGATGTTATAGAACTTGTGAATTCTTGTAAAGAAAGCTCTTGATATGCATGATTGTAAAAGAGAATATGCTATGCTTCTGCAGGTTGTAGTGTATTTTCGCTATACTCTGGATTTCTTATGTAGGTCCTAGACGGTATCTCGTTAATTATCTGTTAAAATAGTAATTGCTTTGATGGATTTGTGCCATGGATGGCACATAGGATCCTGTGAATGATTGTTGTAGGAATTATGAATGATGGATAGTTGTGTGCTTGTTATGGATGAATATTACAGGTTTGTATTTTTGGGTTTTTATCCAGTTACAAAGGAGACTCTGCCGAAATTTATGCAGAAGTCTTGCCTTAATTAGACCATTAATTATGTTATCTGTTTGACGGAAGCTTTTGAGGAAAAAAAAAAATCCGTTCCATCACAGTAAGTGATTATGGTTTGTATTTTTGGTACCTAGTGGCATATCTCTATTTGATGTTGTGTCCAAAGATATGACTTGGAGCCACAAAAAAATATGACATTTGGATCCTGTGTTTGTGTGTTGTAGAAATATATATATCTGTTATACGGAATTCGTACAGGATTGTATTAGTTTGACGGACGTTACTAAGACAGAATTCTGTCGGATTCTGGTTAGAAAAACGTAATCCGTCACAAAAGAAGAGTCTAAGGAACACCTCTAAGTCGATCGTGCGCATTGTAAGCCGGATTGGTCACGTCCAATTTGTACCAATCAGCACACATATATATTTGGGATAAAATATTAGTACCTGATGTGCACTTGATAAATGCTTATATACGATATGGGTTATACTTTGACGCCAAATTCACACCTAATTAGTGCACATTTGCTGTTAAGATTCCTAATAGAGACAATTCCGGAGCTTAGAAGTTTTGTAATAAAATATTTCAATGCTTCTTTGTTGATTTTTTTTTTTAACATTCTTTTAGGATTACATTCCAAGAGTTTTTGATATTAGGGATCTTTTTATTATATCATATTTTGAGAAATTTGCCATTCATTATTGATATTATATTTAATAATTAATTCATAATGATCATTTATGATTTTTTTTTTTTTTTTTTGCATGGTCAGTATAGGCTGGTCAAGTAATTTGGGTTTGAATCGCCACATACATGCCTATAGAAATATATTTAGTCTCCTTCAAAGTTTTGTTGACA
>BSYO01000029.1:11888810-11911928 GCA_033239525.1 Nepenthes gracilis
TGACTACGGTCACCGTCGCCGCTTGATTCCACTAATTATTGTTTCAATCTTATTTGGATTAACCGTAATGGAAATGACATGGCCCCAAAAATAGAAATTCTTCAAGCCTCATAGACCCATTGGTCTTCATGAACAAGATCGAGGTCACCCATGCTAACACACTTTGACTGGATAAAGCATTTTTCTAGCTGCTCTTGTAATTATTGCTTTAATTTTTTAAACTCCAATGGTGCCATTTATAGGTGGTATTTGATATTGATGCTGCTCTAGGCATTGTCTCAATCTCAAATTCAAACTCTCGCTTAGTAGTAGTCCTTAAGAGATATTCTAAAAGACATATTCAAACTCATATACAATTAAAATATCCCTTTTGAACACTATGGCTTCCAATTATACCGCATAAGCCAAATAAGTTTGACATCTACTTTTAATCAAATGATTCTGAAATTATATAAGGGGATTGTTTATTCATTACTCCTTGAAAATAAAAGGGTTTACATCCTGGAATTGCAAAATACACCCTTTTGTGGAAATAATCGAATTAGTATGATAATTTGCTAACTAATTCATACCAAAAATTACATCGAAATCATACATGTTTAATAAAACTAAATCTACTAACTTCAATCCATTGACCAAAACAACACTCTTAGGGTACACAATATCCGTAACTAAAGACAATCTCATAGGTATTGACACTACTAGTATGAAATCTCTGATTCTTAGGGGTGACAATTAATAACGAAAAATTTTGATAACAAAAATGAGTGTGTTGACCTTGAATCCAAAAGCATATGTGCTAAAATTTTAAAAATAATAAGTTCACCTTTAACCACTGCAGGTGACGCATCCGCATCTTGGGCCATCACTGCAAAGATTATCCCGAAACACATGGCTTCCTCGTCATTTGCCTTAAGGGATAAGGACTATTCTTGATCATATTGTCGGATTGCCGCAATTGAAGCAAGTTCCTAAAATCTTATAAAGACGTACCTCTCAATGAGATTTTTCACAACTGAGCATGGGTATCATGGTCGAGGGCCCGATACACTCTTGTTTTAGCTCTTTCTCTTTCTCCACTACCTTGACGCCTTATGGGATCCTCCTAATCCTAAACTTTGACTAAACTTTAGCCTTCATGGCCAGCGGCTTCTTCTCTTAAAAACTTCTTTCCCCGCTCTCTCTTTCAAACAAAAGAGTTCTGCCGGGCCTAACACAACTCTATAAGTCCCCGGGCCATTGCCACCAACCGCCTTTTGGATTGTAGTCATTCGACTTTACAAAATTTTCTCTTGCTTACCTCATCAGCAGAACCATATGAGGGTATAACAGGACAGCTCTCGCACCTGGCACTATACTCGCACCCGATTTCCTTGCCATATAGGCGTGCAAATTCATCCTCATTTTACTTCCTAAAGCTTGTTGGGAAATATTTATCCATGAAAGTCTCAACGAACATATCCCAAGAGATATCTTCGTTCTCCAATCCCATAGCTCTTTTTTCATCAATCACCAATGGTTGGCTTCTCCCTCCAACGTGTAAGATGCGAACATTACCTTATCTTCCTTCGGACGTTTAACCACAGCAAAAACTTTCTCGATTCACTGAATCCAAATTTCAAACATGGTAGGATCCGGGTGACCCATGAATTCAAGCACCATTTCATTGCTTAAACGATAGTACGTCATCGTTCTAGGGTTAGCTAGGGTTGGCTCCAAGTTATATGTGAGATCCCGAAATCAAGAAGGCTTAAATTCGAAATAAAATATTGCTACTGAAAATCGGAGTGGCCTTGCACCACTAGAAGGCCGAACCACTTCATGGAAGTGCAAGAGGCCGAAGTAAAAAATGAGAGAAATTCAATCGGATGATGATGACCGGTTGGCTGATTTAGAGTAAAAGTGACCGGATTTTGAGTAAGGATGACCAGAATTTGTAATGTTGAAAGATGTTAACCGGCCTTGAATAAAAGAAATGAAATGTTGTCAGCTTAAATGTTGACCGGACTTAAGGAGGTTGACCGGATTTTGAAGAAGTTGATCGAATTTGAAGAGTTAACCGGATTTAAATAAAGGTTGACCGAAATTTATGATGATGACTAGCGTTGACCAGAAAATTTACCAAAAAGTTAACCGACAACTAAAGACAAAAGCAAACTTTATTATTTAGTTAGAATCCAACTAGGGCTCGACCAAATGAGGTAGGTAAACTACCTCGTTACACTCTGAGTAAAAGTACTGAGGTAAGTAAACTAACCTACCTACTTCCACCTAATCACTAAAGACAAGTACTGAGAAGGTAACTTACCTCCACTTACCGGACCTACTCCTCCTCTTTATATACCGGACTCAGGTTGAGGGATGGGTGTGAGTTTCTGGCACGAACGAAGAATAAGAAGCGAAGGAGGGAAGAACTTTGAGGCAAATAGAGTCGGGCAATCGGCTGAGTGTACCTCGGGTTCGGCTACTCTTTTAAGTTCATGCTTTAAGAATATTGTAAGTATACACCTTCCCCTACTTTTAAGATCATGGTTTAATGCAAATGTATACTCTACTTTTGATATTGCAAGTTTTCTTCCGATTTAAATGCTTCCGTTTAAAATTACCGCCGAAGTTGTTCTGGGTATGATGGATTTCGAGTGTTAGTTCATGTTCTCTGTTTTCTAAGACCATTTCTCGTTTAAACGAAATTGCATAAAATGGGACTAAAAATGTAAAATCGGCAAGATAGTGCATCAAAATCGGCTTTTGAACTCCTACCTTTTGAGAAAACAACTCCTACTTTTGAACTCGGAGCTTTTTGAAAAAGAACTCCGGCTTTTAAACTCCCCTTTTGAAAACGAACTCGGCTTTTGAACCCGACTTTTGAGAAAAAGAACTCCGGCTTTTGAACTCCGGCTTTTTGAGAAAAGAACTCCGGCTTTTTGAACTCCGACTTTTTGAGAAAAAGAACTCCGACTTTTGAACTTTGACTTTTTGAGAAAAAGAACTCCGACTTTTTGAACTCTGACTTTTTGAGAAAAAGAACTCCGACTTTTTGAAAAAAAGAACTCCGGCTTTTTGAACTCCGGCTTTTTGAGAAAAAGAACTCTGACTTTTTAAACTCCGGCTTTTGAACTCCGACTTTTTGAGAAAAAGAACTCCGGCTTTTTGAACTCCGGCTCTTTGAGAAAAAGAACTCCGACTTTTTGAACTCCGACTTTTTGAACTTTGGCTTTTTGAGAAAAAGAACTCCGGCTTTTGAACTCCGACTTTTTGAGAAAACGAATTCCGACTTTTTGAACTCCAGCTTTTTGAGAAAAAGAATTCCGGCTTTTGAACTCCGACTTTTGTTAAAATGAACTCCGACCTCTGTCAAAAAGAACTCCGGCTTTTGAACTCCGGCTTTTGTCGAAAAAGAACTCCGGCTTTAAGTATACGGTTTTTGAAATTAGTTCTATGATTTGAAATCGGTTTGGAGTATATGATTTTCGAACCGGCCTTAAGATATCTGTACACGATTTTTGAAGGATTAATAGTGATGTTTTCGACTGATACTGAAAATGGCTTTCAGTAAACGATAAGAAGAAAATGTTTCTGTTATGTTATTATGGACTCAGGATTGATATACAGTCAGGTTAGGTTCTCCGGCATGCCTTAGAATATTATGGTGGTAATCGAGAATAACTCTGTCCATGGAGTTATTTATGGTCCGCTTCTCCTCGAGGCGTTACAATGTGGAGGGTAGATTTTGTTCTATTCTGGCCAGCACCCCCTTGGATTGGGGAAGGATCTCGTGAGGTGGGATCATCCGTTCTGTTCTGTTTATTGCAATTGATTGTTAGGAGATGTACACAATCTATCCTCGATTATTCGCCCCTTTCACTAGTAGGGTCTACTGGTAGGGTCTACTGGTAGGGTCCTTTACTGATAAAGATGAGATTTCGGTAAAATATAGAAGTAAGACCGACTTCTACTTTCTGAAAAATGAGTACATTGATTTCGAATTTTCGAAGACCGTTTATATTTTCTAACAAGTTCTGGATACGTTTTTGTATGAATCACTTCCTTATGGCAATTGTAACTTTATGTGTAATAGTATCTGTTTTATTGAGATATATTCCGCATACATATTTTGCTGTATATCTGCATGTACCTTGTTGGGTCTCGGCTCACTATTTTTCATGTTTTTTCCTCCCGATGAGACCATAGAACTTATGCCGACGAAAAGTGCGACTCAGAGTACCGTCTAAATGTATTCCGAGGACTTAGAAGCATACCTTGAAAGTCACACGGAAGGAAGTGATGTATGATCTAATCGGACTAGATGAATTTGTGTAATTAGATCTTTATGTACGCATGAATGATTTAGAATGAATGTTAAGTGTTTTGGCAGATTACTAGATTGGCTTCCGTTACATATTCATGGATATCATGTTTAGGTCCTAGACGGCATCTGTGATCCTGTGTTGCGTATTATTGGAATAGTTTGGGTTTCCATTTGTGTTATGAATGACCGAATCAAAAAAAAAAAATCTGTTCCGTCACATTATACGATCCTCGAGCCATGGTCTCCATAACATCAACCATTCTCGCAATTATAGCCAAATATTTCTCTTCTTGATTGGGACAAGAGCTAGGTCCAACATTACCTGCTTATCTAGATGACATTTTTTAATCTTATCGCAAAATAATTAATCACATTAGATCCTGAATTAGATAAGACATTCTCCTTACAACTTTTTTTATACCACTTCTATAACATCACATCCCAAACCCATCATTAATAATTAACCAATTATTATTAATTAAACATTTAGCTATCTAATTAATATTGGATGTGAACTTCATGTCGATACTTGATCAACCATAATAAAAATAATATAAATAGTACATACAAAAATACACCACGCAATCATGTGGTTCTCGACTCTGCCGATATTGACACATCAAACCTTATGTACAAAGTTTGCCTGTTATCAAATATCAGAGTACACATATATCTTTTAAAATTAAAACCTGCTATTGTCTACTGTCGGATCATGACTACAAATTATAAATAAAATACCGTAATGACAGACATCCCATATTTTATAAATTGTACAGAACATGAGCTGCATCCACATGGTACTAAACAACTACAAGTCATCCCATACTTAAATAATTAATGATCTAAATAATTTAGACATATTGACTATTGTTCAAAATCAGAGTATAACATCAAAATAACATAAATTCTAATCCTAAACTCTTCATATCAACTCATCCATCAGTCCTGATCATCTTATTATATCTGTGGCCCTTTTCTAAAGAAGTTAGTAAAATAGAAGTATTGAGTAAGTCTAATATTCAACAAGGCATATAACCTAACAATTAAATATATATACTTTACATTAAAAGCATATCAAAAGAGGTAAAAAATTATAATCTGATATAATGATATAAAATTTTCATAATACTTATGTAGAAAATTCATATTAATCTCTTCCAGAACGCTTTATCATGTTCTTGTTCATTCTTATTCATCAAATCATGCTAAAATCTGATTTTTTTAGAGACCAAGAGCCTGTAGACTTTATCGACTAAAAGAACAAAAAATCAAAGCCTAGGTTATATTTTTTTTATACAATCAAAGATCATATACTATTATTTAAGACTCATAAGTGGGGAATTACACATATAATCCTATAGATTTAGTTTAATGTCGCTTCGCACCCACGAATGATATATTTGAACCTCAATTTATCATTATAATACATTAAGATATGTCATAATATACTATTCGCTGAAATATAATTATAATCCAATGCATATTCTTAAAAAAAATCTACACTTTTATTTATAGCTTTTAATTTTTTTATTCTGAAGAAAATACTCATAATCCCTTATATAATTGAAGAGTTTTTTTTTTTTTAATTCTACAAATTCTCAGCATGAAATATTAAGATATTATTTCCTTAATCATACACAGCCAATCTTAGCAAATTTAGGAAGCAAAAATTCAATAAAATAGGGCAGAAATCAATAGTAGTATAATGTTTACAATAATTTATTTTATCAATAACATGCAAAGTCTTTTTGTGAAATTTTAGCACATACTGGACTCATACTTTCTACAAAATTTAAGCTATGATGGATTTTTAACACATACAATGTCAATTTAGCATGTAGTGTAAAAAAATTCAGTAAATGTATAAAAATCAACTAATTTTAGCTTGTTGAACAAACATGCAGAGAAATATATACATTTTCAGAACATATATTTAATAGTTTCTAAATATAGAAGAAGGTTGTACATGAAATTAAGCATACAAGAGTATAATATCAGGTTTTAAAACATGCATGAAGATTAAATTATAGAAAATAATTAAAACATATAATATATATGAACTGAGGCATTAATTTCATATATTTTACAACAAAATGAAAAGAATTTTACATACATGTTGAATATAAATATTATATCTTTAAATTTATATCATGTATGAGCATTTGAAATATGAAATACTAATAGAAATTGAGAAAGAAGAACAATAAGAGAAGAAATACTTGAAATGCACTTACCTTAACTTTTTCCTTACAAATTCTAACTTAGATACACTTAATTTAAGTTTTTTCAGCCTTCTCTCTCTTCTTTTCGTCTCATTCTCCTTCCTCTTTAAATTATTATATATATATATATATATATAACATTATCAATATTTTACTTTTTCAATTTTTATCCCTGATTTTTATTTTTTAAAATTTTATTATAAATTTTTATTTCAAAACAAATTTTATTTTATATAAAAGTAGTAATGTATTATAAAAAAAATCAATTTAATAATGTATATTTATGGCTGTAAGGCTCGAAATTCAAACACTTTTAAATAATATTTTTATAGCACAAATTTGATATTAAAATAAAATTTATGTATAGAAATTAAAAATAAATATTTCTATCAAATTTTTATAAAAATTAAATCTCATTAATTTTTTTTCTAAGAGAAAAAATATAACTACTTAATTGTTTATTATTGATGCTTCCGAGGGCCCCTCGCCGCTAGCCTCCGAGACAACACTCGATGGCAAAGCCGGTGGATCAGTTATGAGTCTTTCCATTTGAGTCTCCCCTAGTTTATATAGTCAATAATAATAATAATAATAATAATAATAATAATAATAATAATAAACCCATCAAGGAACAAGAACCACTCAATGGCAAAGCTGGTGGATCAGTTACGAGTCTTTCCATTTGGGTCTTCCCTAGTTTATACAGTCACTCATATATATATATATATATATATATATATATATATATATATATATATATATTATCTAAAAAAATAAAAATAAATAAAATAAAGTGAGGCACATTCTTTTTTTAACAATTTTCGCATAACTAGATGTGTAAGTGGGTATGCAAAATTATTACTCAAAATTTAATTTATAATCGTATCACTTTAAATTTATTATACATGACTTTACTTGTATTGTAAAAGGAGACAATTTTAATTATTTGAACTTGATACGTTTAAGATTGGTGTTGAACGGTTTAAGAAGCTACTTGATCTCTCCTGATTGGTCGAATTGGAGTTGGTCTGATTTTTATTATTTCAAACTCAAATCCTACGTAACACAACTGATAAACAAGATGTTAGAGAATGGTAAAAACTCACTCCCTTATATATTCTCTGATACTGAAATTAGAAATCTTTCTACGATGAGAGAAAGATAAGAGGAATATGAAATACATATGCGTGTATGCATGTAGTGAGGATTGAGTTGTCAGTAGAAAAATAGGCTCCGATGAATGCTCTCGATCAGAGAATTGTTTTGAGGCAGAGAATGAACTCCGATAAATATGCCAACCAAGGGGCGGTTTTGAGAGATGAAGGACTGAGCACCAATGAGTGTGCTCGGCTAGGGGGCTGCTTTGAGGGATGGAGGACTGAATTTCAACTATTGCGCTCGGCTAGATAGTAGCTTAGAGATGAAGTACAGGGCTCCAACAATGTGCTTAGCTAGAGAGCAACTTTGAGGTAGAGGATTAAGTTTCAACGAACACATCTGGCTAGGGGACGACTTTGAAAAATGAATGATTGAGCTCTATCGAATGCGCTTGACTAAAGAGCGGCTTTATGGTAGAGGATTGGATTCCGATGAGTGTACCCAGCCAAGGGCATCTATCCAGAGGAGGAAAGAACCCATAGGCAATGGAAATGGAGTGAGGAATGCCTGCTGGACTTCTCTCCATCTACAAGCGAGAGGGGCTTCCTACACCTTACTACATGAAGATTATCTTTGCCGCCCGCGGCGAAGAGTTTAGAGTGGGTGTAGCGCTTACACAGTCGCAAGCCTAGATCGGAGGGATTCTTTAAAAGCTGGGGGTGCCTCTCTGAGCATGATGAGGAAAATGCTACAGTGAGGATGCTCTACAGGTTCCTTCCTTTTCTGCCCATCTTTTTTTTCTTTTAGGAATTCTCCCTTTTAGGAAGGATTAAAGCTACCTACCCAGAGGCTGCTAAAGGGTCCATCACCCTATCTTCTGAGAGAGCCATTCTCATAATTACTGTGCAGGCAGGCATGGAGGCAGGTGCATGCAGATTCTAACTCATTGAATCAAAGAATGACGTGCTACTAGCAGCCATGTGGGTTGGTGAGCTAAGCAATGTCTTTTAGGCTGAGGAGCTGTTGAGCCTCACTTGTGGGCCCATCCTTGAGCTGATTTCACTAGGCAAATCTAGGTCGATCCAACTAGACCTTAGACAACGTGGTGGTCCTTCTAGGCAAAGCGGTTCTCCCTACGAGTTTAGAGTCAAGTGACCCGTGGATTATCCGGACCCATCACTAGCCCCCATGATGGATTATTCAAAATTCAACCCCCGCATGCATGATGGGACATCTCCTATAGGTCTTCACATGCGCTTTTTTTTCCAAGGTGCTCTCTACTGATACGATACACAGTGGGGCAGGATTTGATTCACTGCCTTTGATGGTTCTTCACAAATGGTGATCATTCGGCACCAGTAGGGTCTGTATGATTTAATGAGGGGTGTTCTCCTCACGTGGCAATAAATGAAGAGGCTTACCACGGCTCACTACACAATTCATCCTCCCCCTGACCAAGAGGTGTGAGGGTTCAGAGCAGGCATGGGGCCTAGACTACCATCGCCCAAGATCAATGGGAGCTTTGAAAGGCTTGAAGATGCATTTAAAGTTTGCCTTGATATCCCTGCCTTTATTATCTCATGCTATAACATGGGCAATCTGAGCATAGGGTTTTTGTTGTCTTCCTTTCCCAGCTGGCATTTAGTTGTCCCCTCTCGAGGAACTTTGAAGGCCAAGTGCTCCGAGCCATCTGACCAAGGATCATAGCATCCCCTTTAGTTTGGACAAGCGATACTACCTTCGGTTCCTCTTGGTGGGAGCGCTTTCGAAGGTTGCTAGAGGAGGAACTTCCAAAGTCTACTCGAGATCTCCAGTCATTTGTTGTCATGTTGGGTCCGATCGAGTTCCACAGCTATGCGGCACAACCCGTCTCAAAGGACAATCTCACGTGGGCACCTCCTATGTGAGAGAAGTAGCATCATGCTTGCTGCCTCACAAGGGAGGGTTTGTTATTTCTTCCTATTGCTTCTAGTCTTTGGATGGGATGGTCACAGGAAAGGGCCAATCTTCAAAAAAATAGTGGCCCGTTGTTTTCCCATCATATCTCGCTATCCCAAGTCAATCAAATAAGTTTAGTCGGTTGTTGTTCCACGTAATCACACTCCTTTCTCAGGTTTGTCACGCCCGCTTATCGAAAGCTTATACTTTGTAAAAGGAAATAATGAATGAAACTATCGACTATTGTTTATCCATATGTTACATGGCTTCCAATATACAAATACATATATATACTTTGTACTATTTGAATGCTCAGAGCACTTGAATCATTGTTTTCGTTGTTTGGTGTTTGCCAATTTGACATCTTAAACTACTGGCGACTCAGTTTCTTGGGATCCTGACTCATGGTTACTCATCTCAAGCTCACGGTGGGATGAGGCCATTTGGGTCAATCTTGAACCTACCATGCTACACGTTGCTAGCTTGTAACTTTGGGAATGGGTGTGTTAGGTCATCATTATCTCGTGTTTGCACCGCCGATTTCAAATGTCAAAGGTGTTAACTATATGCATGCAAGGTGGGGGATGTCACACACGCCATAACGATTCCCATCAAGGGATGTACCGTAGCATTTTGCGGCAAGGGCACGTGTCATAGGCATTATGGAGGCACACCCTCTCGACATCCCAAATCAATGTCGTGAAGAGACTGAGGCGCTTGGCTATTTAAACACTGCTACCCAACCATTTCAATACTTCTTCTCTTCTCAGAATATCTCAGCCCTTATCCGTCATCTTCCTTCTTGGTTTGCATAGTTTCTCAAATGGCTTCCCAAGGTATGTCAATATTCCATCCAGTCTTGTGAGATCCAAAAACAAAAACAAATTAACGTGGCCGAGCTTTGCATATGTAAAACCTGGTCGGCCTAGTACTCCGGCCTTGGTCACTTCGGCCTTGTAATCAAGGCCGGCTGTGATCCAAAATTAGGCCTTCTCCAATCAGCCCGTCCAGTGAAATACGCGCTCCGCCCAAAAGGGTGATCAAAGAAGGGAGCCGGGCAGGCATGAAACCTGGAGCGATTGGTTGGAGTTAATTTAATAGTAACTAAGGACAAAAGAGCACTTTATTGTCAAATTAGAATCCAACTAGACAGCAACCTAACGAAGTAAGTGAACCAATGTAGTTACTCCACCTACCCTCTCGAAGTGAAGTACGGAGTTGGTAAACTACCCTACCTACTCCACCAAACGCTCCTCGTATAAAACCTACCCCGGTTGTTGATGCTAGAGGCTATGTAGGAAGAGAGAGGACGAAGAAAGCTTCAAGGCGGTGTAAATCTAGGAATCAACTCTCGGGCAAGTTAATCTGACGCCATTTTTAAGTTCATTACAAGTATATTCGGGCTTCCGTTTCTAAACTCATGCTTCATCGCAAATTACGCCGTACATTTTTTAAATTGATGATTTGAGAACATTGCAAGTGCCTTCGGCTCTGTTTCTAAATCCATGTTTTACTGCAAGATGCTGCTTTTAAAGTGATAATTTAAGAATATTGCAAGTGTACTCTGCTCTGTTTTTAAGTTCATATTGAGAATACTGAAGTATACTCTGTTTCTGAGTTCCTACTTTCTGCATTAATTACCCACCTCCTATAAGGCAAAACGAACTCTGGCCTGTTGTAAAATGAGCTCCGGCTCCTATAATGTAAAATGAACTCAGACCCCTACTGTAAAATGAACTCCGTCCCTTGATCTGAAATGAACTTCGGCCGGAACAAGAGAAAGAGCTCCGGCCCATATAAGAAAACAGACTCTGTCCTTTGTTGTTAAAAAGAACTCTAACTTTTATTAAAGAAAGAACTCCGATTTTTAAGAAGGAAAAGAAGTCCGGCTTTTAATGAGCTCCATCCTGTTAAGGAAAAAGAGCTCCATCCTGTTAACGAGAAAGAGCTCCGTCCTGTTAATGAAAATGAGCTCCGTCCAACAGAGCTCCGTCCCTTAAGAAAAGTAACCCGTCTGAAAGGTACTCCGTCCAAAAGAGCTCCGTCCTGTTAAGAAAAAAGAGCTCCGTCCTGTTAACAAGAAAGTGCTCCGTCCCTATTAATGAAAATAAGCTCCGCCCAACGAGCTCGTCCCTTAAGAAAAGTAACCGTCTCAAAAGTACTCCGGCCACAAGAGTTCCGGCCTCATTAAGAAAAAGAGCTCCCGCCTGTTAAGGAAAAAGAGCTCCGTCCTCTTAACGAGAAAGAGCTCCGTCCTGTTAATGAAAATGAGCTCCGTCCAATAGAGCTCCGTCCCTTAAGAAAAGTAACCTGCCTCAAAGGTACTCCGGCCCAAAAGAGCTCCGTCTCAAAGGAAAAGAGCTCCGTCCTGGCACCGAGAAAGAGCTCCGTCACTTAAGAAAAAGTAACCCGTCTCGAAAGTACTCAGTCACAAGAGCTCCGTCTCATTAAGGAAAAAAGAGCTCCGTCTGTTAAATAAAGAGCTCCGCCTGTCAATGAAAATGAGCTCCGTCCAACATATCTCCGTCCCTTAAGAAAAGTAACCCGCCTGAAAGGTACTCCGTCCAAAAGAGCTCCGTCCTATTAAGGAAAAAGAGCTCCGTCCTATTAACGAGAAAGAGCTCTGTCCTGTTAATGAAAATGAGCTCCGTCCAACAGAGCTCCGTCCTTTAAGAAAAGTAACCTGTCTGAAAAAGCACTCTGTCTTTTAAGAAAAGAACTCCGGCTATTAAAGGTAAAATGAACTCCGATTTCGTACACGAAAGGAGCTCCGTCTTTAATAAAGAAGTAACTTCGGCTTTTGAAAAAGAGTTCCGTCTTTAATGAAAAATGAACTTGGCTTTTAACATGAAAAGGAGCTCCGTCCTTGACGTGAAATCAACTCCAGCCTTTGGAACTCCTGTTCTGCCAACAGAAGAACTCCGGCTTGAATGAAAAATGAACTCCGGTTTTTGCACATGAAAAAGAGCTCCGTCCTTAATGTGAAAACGAACTCCGGCTTGCATTGAAAATCGAACTCCGGATTCGTACAGAAACTAAACTACGGCTTACTGAAAATGACTTTCAAGAAAAGAAGTGTTCCTGTTATTTTAAGACACGGGACTAACTATAGCCCAAATAGGTTCTCCGGCATGCCTTAGGACTTTTCGGTGGTAATCGAGGATAACTCTGACCATGGAGTTATTTTGTGGTCCGCCCGCCCTCGGTGCGTTATGGATGAGGGAATTACTGCTAGAGCCTACCTTCGGGTGGCACACCGTCACCGATCCGTGAGATGGGATACCCATACGACAAGACCGGCCTTGATTGTGTGCGTGAACATAATCTATCCTCGATTATTCGCCCCCTTAGCTAGTAGGTATAACGCGTGTCTGCACGGCATGATACGGCAATGTTTCTCAGACATCGATACGTTATACTACCGCATCGACTTCCAAATGTGAAGTACCGATTACGAATATGAAAGACCGCTCTTGATATGATATGTACTTGTTTCGACGCTTATCGCATCGATACCAATACATTCTCGTTCGCATTTGCGTTATCGCACCAATTACCGATTTTGAATTATAAAAGATTGTCAAGGTATGTTTTTCTCTATTTCTTGACCGGCATCTTGGTTCACCGTTATATTTATAATTACCCGACCATCTCCGCATCATCGCTTACTATCCATATGCATGTACCTTGTCAGCCTCGGCTCCGTGCTTTTATATTTTTCCCCACAGATGAAGTTTTAGAGCTTGCTTTATAGTGATTAGACCTTTCCCTACGGGATTAAAGACCTTGAAGTTTATTTTGGAGACATATTAATGTAACGACTTGTCGGACTCTTATGGTTAAACATTTTGGTTATGTACTCAGGAATGAACATTTTGGAATGAATATGAATGTTTTCACAAGTATTAGTGTAACTTCCGTTTTCCTTATTTTGGTTAAGAGTACATGGGTTCTAGATGGCATCTGTGATCCTGTGATGCTCACAATCGTTGAGTTGGGTTTCAATTGTGTCAGGACTGATGGAATAAATAAAAAAAATCTATTCTGTCACAATTGGTATCAGAGAGTTGAGATGCCTTAGAAACTGGCCGATCAAAAAGCGAAAGTATAAGTTTGCGTCTCCGAATAGAATTCTTGTAGGAATAGGTAGAGGAAGTTAAGGCAGTTGGGACCTTATGAGATTAGTTCTTAGGCTTGGTTAAAAATTTCTTAAAGTTATCGAATACTTCCTTCTCATCCGTTGGATCCTTGTCCTTATATACATGTGTTTGCCTTAATTATAGGATGGCAAGTGGAAGAGGTAGGAGAAGTTGTCGCGGTGGCGTTAACACGCCTTATGATAGAGAGGCGGCCTACATCAACTTACTAGAAAGGATGACTAACGTCGTAGAGTCCGTCGAGCAAAAGCATATGGCTCCGACGCCCGAGCCAGCTCCAGCACCCCCTGGACCTACAACTTATGACAGGTTCACGGCCGAAAGAGCACCGGGCTTCCTAGGAAAGCCTGATCCGGCTGAGGCAGACGTATGGATGAAAAGAATGAAGAAGATATTTGAGGTGCTTGGTTGTACTGATCAAGAAAAGGTCAAATTTGTCGCGATAATTGGAGGGGTGAAGCTGACAACAAGGGACATGCAGAGCGGGCAATGGGAATACCTAATGAAGCTATCACCTGGGAGATGTTTGAGGAGGCATTTGGAAAAGTATTTTCCATCCAGTCTCCGAGATCAGAAAGAGCAAGAGTTTATGAGGCTGAGACAAGGGAGCATGACCAAAAGAATATGATGCCAAGTTCACGAGTTGTCTCGCTTTGCACCATTTTATGTGGAGGATGAATAGAGGAAAGCTAAAAAGTTCTTCCAAGGGCTACGAGATGATACTAGGAAGTTGTTATCTGTTCTGAAGTTCGAGACTTACGCCGAGATTCTGGATAGAGCGGCAATCTACGAGAAGGAGACGGAAACAGAAAGGTTCTATGCAAAGAGAACCGCCAGCCGAGCGGGAGTGAGCACCGGATCAGCGGTGATGTCTTCTGGACCATCCAAGAAGACCAGGGAGGCTAACAAAGGAAAGAGTATGGTGGCTCAGTCAGTAACCGGAACCAGACGGCGGCCTGAAGACTGTACCTTCTGTGGAAAGAAGCATCCGGGGTAAGAATGTCGTAGAATGACGGGAGCGTATTTTAGATGTGGGCAGCAAGGCCATCTTTTCAAGGATCGCCCACTACCTCCAAGGATGGAAGGAAAGAAGCCTCTTGTCTCGCTTAAGGGCCTTCGCGGTGGCGTTCGAGATCCGAGGCCTCTCTCCGAATGTCAGGAAGGTACCCTCTCTATTGGTGGAGTTTTTGCATCCATATTATTCGACTGGGTCTACCCGTTTCCTTCATTTTTCTAAAATTTGCATGCTATATCATATCTGCCCCATGTGTTTTAGATTGTGAATTATCTGTGTGTACTCCCACCGGCTCATCTGTGGTCACTGATGTGATGTATCCGGATGTGTGGGTTGAGGTGAATGGGAATCATTTAGTCAGGGATTTGGTATTGTTAGCATGGGTGATGATGTGATCTTAGGGATGGACTGGCCGGCTAAATACCATGCTAGTATCGACTGTTTCTTGAAGCGGGTTTGTTTTGACATCCCCGGAATGGAGCCCTTTTTTCTCTCAGGGCACTAAGAAAAAGGATGTGCCCATGTTGATCTTTGCTCTACATGCTAAACATTTGATAAGAAGTGGATGTAGAGCTTATTTAGCATATGCCACTCGCACTACTGGAAGTCATAGTGTACTCCTGGTGACATCCCGATTGTTCGTGACTTTGAGGATGTATTTCCGAGTTACCTGGATCACCCCCATATCCAAAGTTGAGTTTGAGATTGTTATTGTTCCCGGTGCTAGTCCGGTTTTCTAAATCCCCTTATCGCATGGCTCCGGCTGAAATCAAGCAATTGAAGGTAATCTGAGAGGGAGCCGTTAGACAAGGGTTTTATCGTATCGAGTGTATCTCCTTTTCGGGTGCACGGTGTTGTTTGTAAAGAATAAAGATGGGTATTGCGGTTGTGTGTTGACTATCGTGAGTTGAATAAAATCACGATTAAAAACAAATACCCTCTACCGCGCATTGATGACTTATTTGATCAGTTACAAGGATCTCGAGTGTTTTTCAATATTGATTTGAGGTCCGGTTATCACCAACTGAGGATCAAGTATGAGGATATGGCTAAAACAGCCTTTGGACGCCGTTATGGCCATTATGAGTTTCTCGTTATGCCTTTTGGCCTTACGAACGCTCCAGCTATTTTTATGGAATTAATGAATAGGGTTTTCAAGCCATACTTGGATAAATTTGTGGTGGTATTCATTGATGATATCTTGATTTACTCAAAGGATCCTGAGGAGCACGAAATTCATTTGAGGAAGGTACTCCAGGTGCTCCGCGATGAGAGGCTGTATGCCAAGCTGAGTAAGTGTGAATTTTGGCTCGAGAAGGTGATGTTCTTGGGGCATGTAATTTCGATGGTGGCATTTCCGTAGATCCCAAGAAAATGAGGTCACCAAGTTGGAACCGACCAACTTCGTGGATCGAGGTTAGGAGCTTCCGGGTATGGCAGGATACTACAGGTGCTTCAGAGAGAATTTTTCTCGTATCACTATGCCTCTCACCCGCTGTCAAGAAGGAGGCTAGGTTCGTGTGGACAAGAGTGTGATCTAAGCTTCGGGAGCTAAATGATCGCTTGACCACCGCTCCTAAGCTGATTATTCCGTAGGATTCGAGGCTTTGAGGTGTACCGCGACGCTTCTAAAGCAGTCTTGGATGTGTTGATGCGCACGGCAAGGCCGCGGGCATATGGGTCCATAATTAAAGTGCACAAGAAAAACTATCCTACCCATGATCTCAACTTGCCTGCTGTGGTGTTCGCCTTAAAATTTAGAGACATTATCTATATGGCGAGAAGTTCCTTGTGTATTCGACCGTAAGAGTTTAAAGTACTTATTCTCACAAAAGGAACTCAACATGAGGCAAAGGAGATGGCTCGATTTCCCCGAAGGATTACGATTGTGAAATACAAAGACAAACCAGGAAGGCCAACGTGGTAGCGGATGCCTTGAGTCGCCGATCGGGTTACGTGGCGCACCTACAGGTCAAACAGATGAGATGTTAGATTATTTGAAGCAGTGCAATGTCCAACGTTATGCCAAAGGTAATAGGATGCTCCTGTCGTATTTCCAGATTCAACCAGAGATAGTTGGTGAAGTCAAGGAAAAACAGGTAAATGATTCGTTCCTTTTGGACATTGTTAACAATTTGAGTAAGGAGTCTCGGGCTGATTTCAACATCCGGGCTGATGGTGTGTTGAGATTTAGAGATCGATTATGTGTATCGGATGATAAAGGATTAAAAGAGAAAATCTTGAAGGAGGCTCATCGGTCTCGGTATACAATCCACCCGGGAACGAATAAAATATATCAGGACCTGAAAAAGACTTTCTGGTGGAGAAACATGAAGAGAGATATCACGGGCCATGTGGAGAAATGCCTAGTGTGTCAGCAATTGAAGGCCGAGAGGAAGAAGCCTTCGGGACTGATGCAGCCAATGCCCATTCCAAACTGGAAATGGGAAGATATTGCTATGAATTTTGTATCGGGCTTGCCAAGGACTCCTAGGAGTCATGACGCAGTATGGGTCATAGTTCTACTGACGAAATCAGCTCACTTTTAGCGATCAGGCGACTCATTCGCGTGATAGATTGGCCGGTTGTGCGTAAACGAGATCGTGAGGCTTCATGGAGTTCCTGCCTCCATTGTGTCCGATGCAGACCCGCGCTTTGTCTCGAGGTTTTGGGAAAGCTTGCATAAGGAGTTGGGGACAATTAAAGTTCGCATCACAGACACCCTGCATCGATGGTCAATCAACGTACCATTTAAATTCGAAGACATGTTGAGGGCTTTGTTTTGGAGATGAGAGGAACTTATACTCATCTCGCACTAGCTGAATTTGCTTACAATAATGCTTATCAAGCTAGTATCGGCATGGCACCGCTTGAGGCGTTGTATGGAAGAAAGTGTAGGTCACCTATCCATTGGGAGGAAACTGAGACAAAAGAATTTTAGGCCCTGAGATTGTGAAGGAAACAATGGAAAAGATTACAAGATTCACGATAACTTGAGGTTGCTCGGGAGCGACAAAAGAGTTATGCGGACAAGCCGGAGGGAAAAGAGCGGGTTTGAGATAGGAGATCTTGTGTTTCTAAAGGTCTCGCCACAAAGGGCATCTTCGGTTTGGAGTAAAAGGAAAAATTGAAACCTCGGTTCATTCGCCCTTTGAAATTCTAGAAAGGGTCGGGAGGTAGCCTACATGTTGGCGTTGCCATCGACAAGGACTTGTCCTACATCGAGGAGCCGCTGCAAATCTTAGCGAAAAAGATCGCAGGTTGCGAACGAAATCCATCCCCTTAGTAAAGGTACTTTGGAGGAATCATTCACCAGGAAGACACTTCGGAGCGCGAAGGGAGATCCGAAACAAGTATCCTCACTTGTTCTTTAAGGTATGAACTTACTCAAATTTCTGGGATGAAATTTCTTTAAGTAGGGGAGAATTGTGAGATCCAAAACCAAAATGGGCTAACGTGGCTTTGAGCCCGAGATATGTAAAACCCACTCAGCCCTAGTACTGCCTTGGTCACTTCGGCCTTGTAATCAAGGGGCCGGCTGTGATCCAAAAATTAGGCCTTCTCCAATCGGGCCCATCCAAAGTGAAATACGCGCTCCCAAAAGGGTGATCCCGGGAGTGGGCCACAGGCATGAAACTCGGAGCGATTGGTTGGAGTTAATTTAATAGTAACTAAGGACAAAAGAGCACTTTATTGTCAAATTAGAATCCAACTAGACAGCAACCTAACGAAGTAAGTGAACCAATGTAGTTACTCCACCTACCCTCTGAAGTGAAGTACGGGTGTTGGTAAACTACCCTACCTACTCCGCCGAACGCTCCTCTGTATAAACCCTGCCTGGTTGTTGATGCAGAGGCTAACAGAAGGAAGAGAGAGTGACGGAAGAAAGCTTCAAGGCGGTGTAAATCTTGGAATCAACTCTCAGG
The DNA here is from genome assembly GCA_033239525.1 of Nepenthes gracilis. NCBI lineage: Eukaryota > Viridiplantae > Streptophyta > Magnoliopsida > Caryophyllales > Nepenthaceae > Nepenthes > Nepenthes gracilis. Next base: position 11,907,476 of record BSYO01000029.1, read on the forward strand.
CAAGTTACTCGGACGCCATTTTTTTAAGTTCATTACAAGTATATTCTGCTCTGTTTCTAAACTCATACTTCATTACAAGTTATGCCAGACGCTGTTTTTAAATTGATGATTTGAGAACATTGCAAGTGCCTTCGGCTCTGTTTCTAAATCCATGTTTTACTACAAGATGCTGCTTTTAAAGGGATAATTTAATAATATTACAAGTGTACTCTCTCTGCTTTTTAAGTTCATATTGAGAATATTTTACATACTCTATTTCGAGTTCTCGTTTCTGCATTAATTACCCACCTCCTATAAGGCAAAACGAACTCTGGCCCGTTGTAAAATGAGCTCCGGCTCCTGTAATGTAAAATAAACTCAGACCCCTACTATAAAATGGACTTCGTCGCTTGATGTGAAATGAACTTCGGCCGAAACAAGAGAAAGAGCTCCGGCCCGTATAAGAAAACGGACTCCGTCCTTTGTTGTTAAAAAGAACTCTAACTTTTATTAAAGAAAGAACTCCGGTTTTTAAGAAGGAAAAGAAGTCCGGCTTTTAATGAGCTCCGTCCTGTTAAGGAAAAAGGAACTCCGTCCTGTTAAGGAAAAAGAGCTCCGTCCTATTAACGAGAAAGAGCTCCGTCCGGTTAATGAAAATAAGCTCCATCCAACAGAGCTTCGTCCCTTAAGAAAAGTAACCCGTCTCAAAGGTACTCCGCCCAAAAGAGCTCCATCCTCGTTAAGGAAAAAGAGCTCCGCCCCGCACGAAAGTGCTCCGGCCCATTGTGAAAATGAGCTCCGTCCCAACAGCTCCGGCCCTTAAGAAAAGTAACCGTCTCGAAAAGTACTCCGTCCACAAGAGCTCCGCCTCTGTTAAGGAAAAAGAGCTCCGGGCCTGTTAACGGTGAAAGAGCTCCGTCCCGAATGAAAATGAGTCTGGCCCAACAGAGTCTCCGTCCTTAAGAAAAGTAACCCATCTGAAAGGTACTCCGGGCCCAAAAGAGCTCCGCCCCGTTAAGGAAAAGAGCTCGTCTCGTTAACGAGAAAGAGCACCGCCCCGCAATGAAAATGAGCCTGGCCCAATGAGCTCCGTCCCAAGAAAAAGTAACCCGTCTGAAAAGTACTCCGCCCACAAGAGCTCCATCTCAAGGAAAAAGAGCTCCGTCACAGTTAACGAGAAAGAGCTCCGGCCTGCGAAAATAAGCTCCGCCCAATGAGCCCATCCCTTAAGAAAAGTAACTCCGCCCGGGAAGGTACTCCGTCCAAAAGAGCTCCGTCCCGTTAAAGAAAAAGAGCTCGTCTCGCACCCAGAAAGAGCTCCGTCCTTAACGAAAATGAGATCCGGCCCACCGAGCTCCGTCCTTTAAGAAAAGTAACCTGGAAATCAAAAAAGCACTCCGTCTTTTAAGAAAAGAACTCAAATGTATTAAAGGTAAAATGAACTCCGGTTTAGCATAACGAAAGGAGCTCCCGTCTTAATAAAGAAGTAACCTCGCTTTTGAAAAAGAGTTCCGCCTTTAATGAAAAAATGAACTTGGCTTTTAACATGAAAGGAGCTCCGGCCCTGACGTGAAATCAACTCCGGCCTTTGGAACTCCCCGTCGCCAATGAGGAACTCCGGCGGAATGAAAATGAACTCCGGTTTGCATGAAAAAGAGCTCCGTCCTTAATGTGAAAATGAACTCCTACTGCATTGAAAATCAAACTCATTTAAATGCGAAAACTAAACTACGGCTTATTGAAAATGACTTTCAAGAAAAGAAGTGTTCCCCGTTATTTTAAGACCCGACCGACACAGCCCAAATAGATTCTCCCGCATGCCTTAGACTTTCTACAGTAATCGAGATAACTCGACCATGGAGTTATTTGTGGGTCCGCCCCGCCCTCGGCGTTAGGACAGAGGAAATTACCAGACGCCGGCCTACCTTCGGATGGCACACCGCATCGATCCGTGAGATGGGATACCCATATGACAAGATCGCCTTGGATTGTGTGCGGGAACACAATCTATCCTCGATTATTCGCCCCTTAGCTAGTAGGGTATATTGGCGAGTGGTCTGTACCGATATGATATGAAGTAATGTTTGTTGTTATATTACGATACGTTATGCTACCGTACCGACTTCCCGAATGTGAAGTACCGATTACCGAATATGAAAGACGAATCTCGCGATATGATATGTACTGTTCACTGTTTATCGTGCCGATACCAATACATTCTCATCATGTTTATCGCCATCGTACGATTATCAATTTTGAATTATAGTACTCTGAAGTATGTTTTCTCTATTTCTTGACTGCATCTTTGGTTCACCGTTATATTTATAATTACCCGACCATTCGCATCATCGCTTACTATCCATATATGCATGTACCTTGTCGAGCCTCGCCACTGCTTTTATATTTTTTCCCCACGAATGAAGTTTTAGAGCTTGTGCTGACGAGTTGGAGTGATTAGACCTTGTCTACTGATTAAAGACCTTGGAAGTTTATTTTGGAGACATATTAATGTAACGACTTGTCGACTTTTTATGGTTAAACATTTTGGTTATGTACTCCCAGAATGAACATTTTGGAATGAATATGAATGTTTTCACAAGTATTAGTGTAACTTCCGTTTTCCTTATTTTGGTTAAGAGTATATGGGTTCTAGATGGCATCTGTGATCCTGTGCTACTCACAATCGTTGAGTTGGGTTTCAATTGTGTCAGGACTGACGGAATAAATAAAAAAAAAATCTATTCCGCCACAAGTCTGATTGATAGAGAGGCTGAGTGTATATATCATAGGTATGGCATTCCTTATGCCATACCGCATGTCGTACCTGATGCAAACGACGTTGCTTACTCCCCTCCTCAAGGGTTTATTGCTATTTATGGGGAGCAATTCAAGGCTAGCCTTCGCATTTCGGTGGTGAAGGAGTTGCGCGACATTCTAAGGGCTTTGAAAATCCCTGTGGCACATCTCCAACCCCACGTCCTTCGATGCCTCGTAAACCTATGCATCTTCTTTCACACTAAAGGGTTCACCATGGATGCTCGAGTCCTGAAGGTGCTCTTTCAGTCAACTAAGAGGACGATCAGTGTCTCCCCCACTAATTTTAGGCTAGTGGGGGACCCCTACTGAAGCAGGATGGAAGATGTGCTTCTTTTTCATAACTTGTGGACGCTGAACTAGAGGGTCCCAAATAATTGGGACAGTGTCGGACCTATACAGGGGATGTCCTCACACCAATGAACAAATGATGCCGCCTCTAATCACTCGGGTCCAGAGTATGATGACATTCTCACAGGTCACATTGATATCCGGGTCTCCCAACATGCTTTTGACAGAGTTTGGTAGGTGACCCGATCGGGAGGAGGGTGGCACTCTCTGCGTTGGGTCATTGACCCAAGTGTGGGATATGCACTCCTAGTCTCTTCAAGACACCGATGAGATGGATCCTTCATTGCCTACCTTCTCCAAAGAATGCCGACCAATGCCGCCTACATAGAGGGGACAAATCAAATTGCTGTCGAGACATGAAGGAGGCCTAGCTACGCTGGGCCCTATCGAATGACCTGTGCCTAAGTGATCCGTCTAAAGGGATAAAGACAAGAAGCCCCTGGTAGATTCCGAGGCTAGAGTGGGAGCAAAGACCATCAATCGGGGAGCTAGGTAATGATTCGATTGATGCCATGGTCATGCCAAGTAAGGGACCTTGATTTTTGGCGAGTCTTCTCCAAGAACGTCCCGTGTCCTCTTCTACCGTTTTCCCTCGCTAAGGCTGCCCCAACGGAGGGGGATGCGACTCAAAGGTGCTACCGAGGTGGATGCCACAAGTTAAGGGGGCACCAAGCCCTAAGTCACTCGGCCCTTACCATACTCGGTCCTCTCGTTTGGCCGGGCACAGTGTCAAGGATCTTCCCAACCCATCACACCAAGTTGAGCCATCTTACCTTGAGGTGCCGCATCAAAGGTTTCCTTGCTTTGACACCGCAAAGACTCCTTTTATCACCGGCTTTAGCTGAACATCAAGCCCATTACTTAATAGGTTTGGGAGGCCCCTCCGAGGGTGAGAGCGTGCTTCACCGGGAGGGATGCTATGATCCTCCTGACTATCCCAACTACGCACCGATCTGCGATGATGGAGGATGCAGAGCAAAATGAATACGGCCATCGCTAAGGCCCCGCAGCAACAAGCGGGTTGCCTCACCCAACCAGAGCGCTTTTGAGACAAGACTCGTGAGGGCTCTCTGAGTCCTATGCCCGAGGTCCGGGATCAAATTGCTCTACTTGATGAGCTCGGCAATGCTAGGCAGCAACTTCTTGGATCCACGCAAAGGCTTTGGCTCTCAGGAGGGCCACCCCCCGCAGAGTAGGATCTAGGCCGGGTTGCAATCATAGGCAACCTTTTGCACTTTCTAAGAACTCGTGTGCCCTTCTCCGTATACACATTCTGGACATTAATGAAATAATGAAATTTTCTTTGATT
>BSYO01000029.1:11912028-11952158 GCA_033239525.1 Nepenthes gracilis
TGTCTGCCGAAAAGTCTCAATGAGAGAATAATGAAAGCTTCCTAAAGCATGCTCCTGCATGGTGAACCTGTGGCCCTTTATGGTAAAGATGGTGATCCTCTTCCTTTGGAAGGAGTGATCGCCCCGTGATCTATTTCTTAGGCCTTCCTTTGGAGGTCGATGCTTGTTGCCAAGTTGTGGTGGATTGTTTCTTCAGGGTGGCCAACCAACTTTCCAAGTTGGTTTCTTTCCTTCTCAAAGATGGCCCAGCTGGAATTTACCTTGGGTCAGTAAGGAATTGGGAAGATCCGGCGCTTTTCTTCTTTGAAGGGCGTAATCTTGTTGATATTCCTTTTGAGATCGTGGAATATCCTCGAGGATCGTGGTTGGCCAGATCGATGAATCGTGGGCCCGAACGAGCGGAGCCCATCATCGAAGAGTCATCATTTGGGGCCCGATGCTAGAACGCAGACAGTCAACGCCTCGAAGTTGACCGGGCCGTGTTGGTCGCCTTGGTGGAGAAGGAAGAGAGGAGCGGCCGCGATCATCGATGGGTCTTGAGCGAGAATGGAATGGGCCCATCATCAGAGCAAAGCACTCTAAAGGCCCAATCGAGGTTGTAAAGACGGCCAACATTGTGTTGACCGCTCGAGGGAGTTAGTTCGCCAAGACGGTCAACGCCAACGTTGACTGTCTTAGGCTTTCAGATTCTCGCCCGTCTTTCCACGGGCCGTCAAAACATTGGATCGGCCGTCTTGGGCTTCCGTTGACCATTCTTTAGGCTAGCCCATTATTGGTGTACCCATCACTAGCCCCCCATGCTGGTGGCCAGAAGTCTGGCCTCCAGTATGTTCATAATGGGATGTCTTTCCTTACTTTGAAAATTCCGTGGAAATTTATAGAAAGTGTGAAGGAGAGTTTGACCGGAATTGTTGATCGTTTTGGCTAATCTCGAGCACTGCACTGTTGACCGTTTTTAGTCAATTCTGAAGTACCAGAATTATTGACCATCTTTGGCCAATTTCGAGTACCGTAATTGTTGATAGTTTGGCCAATTCAGAGTACGAGCACTGTTGATCGGGTTTTGGCGGTCAGAGTACCAGAATTGTTGACCGTTTTTGATCTATTCCGGAGTACCAGAATTATCGACCATCTTTGGCCAATTCCGAGTACCGTATCTGTCACGTTTTGGTCAATTCCTCAGCACTTAATTGTTTACCATTTTTGGTCAATTTTGGAGTACCAGAATTGTTGACCGTTTTTGGTCAATTCCAGAGTACCGGAATTGTTGACATTTTTTTGTCAATTCCGGAGTACCAGAATTGTTGACCGTCTTTTGCCAATTCTGGGAATGACTTTTACCAGCTTTTGGCCGGATTGCAAGGCAGAAAACGACACATGTCTTCCTTTGATTGGGCAGAGATCCTCGGGCCTAATGCTCGTAGATCCGGCTCCTTTTGCGGACAAGTTACAAGGCGACACATGGCTAGATCGACGTGTCTTTGAGTGCTTGGCGCTTAAGTTTCCTCTTTTGAAACCGCTTCGCCTTCAAACCGCTGCCTTCTCCGTTCGTTTCTCGACCAAAGTACCTTCAAAGAAACCCTAAAGCTTTTCTTGATCATGGCTTCCGTGGCGGACTTCTCATCCGTTCTGAGAGAGAATGACATCAAGGCTCTGTGCGTAGAGTTCAACATCCCTAAAGATAAGGCCTGGAGGGTCCCAAGTAAGGACGACAAAGCCTTTTCTCCACCGGAGGGCTACATTACTGTTTATGAGGCTCATCTGAGGAGCGGCCTCCGTCTGCCATTGCCGGAGGAGTTAGAATCGATCATGGCGGCTCTACAAGTACCCATCGCCCAACTTCATGCCAATGCGGTGAGGTACATTTGTACTTTATACATTTTTACCTAGAAGCTTGGCTAGAAATTCAAGATGTCTGGCCTTAAGGTTATATTTAAAGTGACCGGGGGCGTAGGGATTTCCTCGGCCGCGTGGGAATAAAAATAAACAAGGCCATTCATGACTCCATTTGAATAACTGGAAAAATCGGTTCTTCTTTGTTAAAGTGGGAGAAAAGTGGCCCCTTGCGAGGAACTAGGGTAAGGTTCCAGAAGTGCACTGGTACGCCGTCAAGCGATCGAGAGCTCCGTCACGCTGGTCGAAGGCCAAGGCCATACGGCTTAATCCCGACGAGTTCCAGAGGAATTTCTTGGTTTCCCAGGAGGAGACAAAGAAGGTTAAATGGGGACCGCCATTGCCGGTCCAGAAGCCGCACCCTCCGATTAAAATGATGAGGCCTGAGGTCTCAAAGAAGTTGATCATTCGCCCAAGGCCCTCGGAGGAAGCTACTGAGAGGGTAACTGCTACGCCCTCGTCGTCCTCGTCTCAGATTGACCTCGTGGCTGCCGGGATCTGCGGTGGATCCGGTCGAGGACTGGCCGGTGGAGGCCGGAGGAGTTATCCTGGCCTAGCCTGCGGTGAATGTGGTTCCAGCCGCCCCGGGATGGAGTCTCGGCAGAGGAGCCGGCCAGCGGCGTGCACCGAGGTTCACGCATTTATATTGTGGAGCCGTCGATGCGGGTTGATCCACCAGCAGCTGTTCCAAAGGCAGCCAAGAGGAAGAAGCATGGCGAGGCATTTGCTCCATAGCCGCAAGGAGGAGCCAGCCGTAGCCGTCTGATGCAGGCTACAGATGAGGAGCCCACTGCTGCTGTTGATGATGATGAGTTTTTGGATCGTACTGATGAGGTGGCCGCTGAGCCTCGCCGAGATGGCGCCTGGTCCCTCACAGGCCTCGTCGAAGGCCGAGCCTAAGGGGCGACGAGAGATTTTCGAGGTATGATTCTTGACGATTGATTCCTCATACTTTGTCCCTTCCAAATTTTCGGGACCGGTCTCCCGCTTCGTTGTTTGTGCAGCCGTTGAAAGTTGCCTCCAGCTTTTTTTAGGCGATGACGCCGCGATAAGGCACCGCGATAAGGAGGCAGATAGCACGGTGGCTGGACGCCAGGCTGGCCGCCTCGTAGGGAGTTCAGTGGGAGCATACCGCACTCTTGCCGTTATGGCGGGCGTGAGGCAGAGAATGCTGAGGGGAAGGCGGAACGCCGAGCTGAAGGCGGGAGGTTGCTCGCCAAGGAGGAGGATGATCGACTTAAAGGCGAGCAACAAACATCTTTCCCATCGAGCCGGGCCATGAGAGAAAACGGTTGCTTGACTCGGATGAGCCCCATGAGGTCGGGCGCACCGCATCCCGGTTGCCGAGGGGATGATATTGGGCGGTGCGTGGCGCGGTTGATCGTTCCTGATTTCCCAGTAGAGTTTATAAATCAACAAAACGTAGCGGCCTGCAACGTAAAGAAGATGAGGTAGCGCCAGGAGCGGCCCGGTGGTCCGCCGCCCATCTAGCCTTTTGTACTTCTTTTGCTTTTTGGGCCTCATGTAAATTATATTTTATGAGCAATAAAACAGAAATCCTTTTCAGTTTGGTGTCTACCGTCTTTCATGGCTCTTTATGTTTGCGTGAGTTGTTGCGTTAGGTGGCTTGACGGGCCGGGGCGGCCAGATCATACTTGGTTGCCCTATGAGCCGAGCCCCTAGGCTTGGCGGTGGTTGCATTAACCGGCCTTAGCGGTCCGCCCGTGTGAAAACTTAGGCATTAAGTAGAGAAGGAACGCTTCGTTTTTGTTTAATCACGCTATCCTTTCGTTGAGAAGGTTAGTGTGTGGGGTAGCCAACCCTGTTGGCTGGCTGCCTAAGGAGTAAGATCCTTAAGTTATGCAGGCGGTTATAATAACCAGCTTGGTGGCGCCGTGCAAGTGAAGACTTGGGCTGCCAATGTTGGAGAAGAAATGTTTCTCCCTTCGACCGTCGTTGACTGACGTTGCTACTCCCCGAAAGGAGGTCATCGCGTGTGCCATACTTTCCCCCTAAGGTTTTTAGACCGCGATGGGCCACTTGGATGACCAAGGTTTCTGACCGCTCATGGGCCACCTGAATGACCAAGGTTTCAGACCGCTCATGGGCCACTTAAATGATCAAGGTTTCAGACTGCTCATGGGCCACCTGGATGACCAGGGTTTCAGACCGCTCATGGGCCACCTAGATGACTAGGGTTTAAGACCGCTTATGGGCTACTTGGATGACCAGGGTTTCAGACCACTTTTTGGGCCACCTAGATGACTAGGGTTTACTAAGAGGGTGATGACCCTCCCGACTTAGGGGCAGTCTAGGTCGGGTAAACCTGCAAGGCAAACACAGAATACATATATGCAAGACCTAGGATCCTCTATGCTAAGTAAACCTCTTATTTTACTCAATTACACAATCATGGGAATGAATGCATATAAGCAACAGAGTGCGTACCTGGGTTCCCTACTAGAAGTAGCGCTTTAGGTGGGTTGCGTTCCACGTTCGTGGGACCAATTTTTCATCCTGGTTTTGGAGTTTGTATGCTCCGTTTCGCAGGACGGCGGAAACAAGGAAAGGTCCCTCCCAGTTGGGAGAGAGCTTGTTGCGGCCGGCCAGCTTGCCTGTGGCCTCGATGCCTCGTAGGACCAGGTCCCCAACATCAAATTGCCAGGCTTTCACCTTTTTATTGTAGTACCGGACAACTTGGTGTTGGCGCTGTGATGGTATTAAAGGCGGTGTCGCGGGCTTCCCTATAGCAAGTCCAAGTGCTCCCTAATTTTCTCGGGAGTTAGGTCAGGTCAAGGACTCCACCCTAAGACTTGGGAGCCCGTTTCAACGAGAATTACCGGTCATGCCCGAGTATCAGAAGAAAGGTGTCTCGCGGTGGCTCGCCCGGGGTTGTACAGTAAGACCGGAGGGACGGACCGAGCTCGTCGGCCCAGAGCCTCGGCGTCCTCCAACTTAGTCTTTAACCGTGGAGTAGCTGCGGATCGTGACCTCCACCTACCCGCTGCCCGGAGGTATGTGCCACCGGGAGTGTGGACCCGGCAATCCCAGGCTGGTGCAATACTTGGTGGCGTTTCCGTAAATTGGATCCCGTTGTCGGTTACCCACGACCTCCGGGATGCCAAACCTGCAGACAATGCCTCGCGAAGGAACCAGGCATTGTGTTACGTGATCTTTGCCCACAGGGGCCGCCGACCCACTTAGTGAAGTAACCGATGCCCGCTATGATAAACTTACGTTGACCCATGGCGATGGGAAATGGTAGAGGATGTCGGCCCCCATTGTGTGAAGGGGCCACGGAGCACAGTGACTTGGTCGTCGATCTGGCCAGTGGTGAAGGTTGCCGTGAAGTCGTGACTTTCACATCTTCACAAATTCCGCCGTCCTTTTTCATCGAGGGTCAATAGTAGCCACTGTCGGCTTGATCTTGAAGGCCGTGGTTTTCCGCTTTGTGTGATCCACGAGATCCCGAGGTGAACTTCGCTCAACGCGTAGTCGGCCTCCTCGGAGTTAGGACGGCGGAGATACGGAGTTGAGTATCCGCGCGATACAACTACCCATCGACTACCGTGTACCATCCATTGTCTTTTATTTGCTTGGACTTTTCGGCGTCCTCTCGAGTGATCCGTCGGCCCAGTATCTAAAGTGGCATCATCCGAGTTTTCGTCTCGGAAATGCATTGCCTCTTGTTTCTCTATCTTTGAGTGTTCAGATCTCCCGCATATCCCTCTCGAATATCATTAGGTTCTCGCAGTTAGCCGCTCGCCCGGCCGGTCCGCCCTCCAATTTTGATTCGGAACGTGAATCGTGAATCGGTTCTTTGAAACCCCGATGGCTTCCCTTGCCTGCTGTAGTCAGCCCAAGGAAGGGTTTGTTCGCCTCGAAGCCCCGTTGACTTGGTTGGCGATTAGTTCGAGTCATTTGCGGAACGCCAACTTCTTAGCAGCACTCCTTTGCTAATCGCACAACTAGCAGACTTCGCACTTTCGACGTTGTTGATGCGGGGAAATCAAGTTCGGGAATACTTGATCTTGAATCCACGTGAGTCGTTAGGATCACTCCCTGGCTTCCATCAAGCATCGCATGGAGCGATCGTCCACGTGGAGTGTTCATTGGGACCGCCGCCGTTTCTTCACTTAATGCGGTTCCTCGTGAATTGGGGTCGTGGTCTCGACGATGAAGTCGCCCCGAGTCGGCGCTTTTACGGCCGGCAGTGGGGCCTGAATTCGATGTCAATTCTCCAATTCAATAGCCCACTTCACCCAGTACTCGGCCCAAACGTTTCTCGGAGTATGCCCTTCAATGGTCGGGTCGGTAAGGACCCACTATGCGATGAGCTTCAAAGTATGGTCTTAACTCCTCACGTCAGGAGATAAGTGCCGAGTGCCATTTTTCACTCGTGGATAACGAAGTTTACGGACCGGTCAATGTTTTGCTCACATAGTAGACAGAGCGATATGAATGTCAGTTCTGGCACACGGGACGGAGGTGATGGACACTTCCAACGCGGGTAAAGGTACAACTCCTCTCCGGGTCTTTGGGTGATGCTAGCAACGGGTGGGCCGCAGTCGAGATCTGCTTCAACTCATTGCGGGCGGATCGGGCAAGCCAGTCAGTCTAACGGAACCTCGTTGGATTTTTGTTCCTCTTAGTGTTTTAAAGAAGGGTGGTACTTGTCACCAGTTTCGCGAGGACGGGATAAAGCAGCCAGCCGCCTAGTCAATCGGGCATTTGGGCGTCTTTTATGTTTCGTGGGGGAGCCATGTCGCCAAGGCCTTAATCTTTTCGGGTTTGTCTCGATCCTATTTGGGAGACGATGAACCCAAGAACTTCGAGAGGCTACCCCGAAGACGTGACTTCGGCCTGATTTGCTTCATTTGGTGCTGGCGGAGCACTTCAAAGGATTCTTCTAGGTCACGTGTGTGGTCGGTGGACTAAGCGGTGGGCATGTCGTCGACGGACTTCCATGTTGCGACCAATGCTTCTTTTCGAACATCTTGTTGACCAACCGTTGGTAAGTTGCTCCAACATTTTTCAAATGGCATCACTTTGTAGCAAGAGGTGTCTGTCCGTCATGAACGAGGTATGCTTCGTCTTAGGACTCATTCAGTCTGGTTGTAACCCGAAGGCGTCCATGAAGTGGCGGCTCATGTCCAGCCGTGGGGTCAACTAAATAAGTCGATCTCGGGTAAGGAAAACCGTCTTCGGGTAGGCCTGGTTGGCCCGATGGGTAAAATCGGCAGCACATTCGCCATTTTCATTGCTCTTTTCTACCGGGACGGCGTTTGAGAGCCAATCCTGCCCCGGACCTATCCGATAAATCTAGCGTCCGTAGCTTCTTCACTTCCTCCGAGCCGGCGTCGGTTTTCGATGGAGTGATTCTCCGCTTCGCCGATCGGCTTTGGTCGGGATTGAGACCCAACATGGACCCGTCACCTCGGCCGAAATCTCGGGCATGTCTCATGGAGTCCATGCCGAACAAGTTGCGTTCAGCCGCAAGAACGTGTCGCTTTTAGTGCGAGGTGTGCGGTGAGTGAGCCCAGTCCGCACACACTTCTCCTGTTCCTCCCGATTTAGTGGGATCAGGTCATGGCTTTTCAGAACAGTTTTGTTGGCAGGTAGTCTCGTCTCGTGTCGAGTTCTCCGTGCTAGTTAGGTACGCCGCTAGGGCAATTTGGGACATGTAGCATGTCCGCTAATTATTGGTCTGCCTTCACAACACCGTAGGTGTCCAAATTTTATTTTGGTGCGGAATCAAGGTAGCGCCGAATGCCGCTGCAAGGTCTGCACCTAATATGGCGTTGGCTATCGAGGGCAAGTCAACTACCGAAAGGTTAGCATGGAGCTTGTTGTTTTGGATAGGTGCCGGGTGACCTCCGTTGGATTGTCCTTGAGCGGCAATCGTTCATTGTCAAGGCCGTATAAAGGTCCTTTCAACAGTTTTAATTGGTTCCTTTTAAGCCTAATTTAAAGAACGCATTCAAGTAAAGTAAGTCTTTAGAGCTACCATTATCAATAAAGACTCGTTTCAACTGGTAGTCTGAAGTACCATATGAAACAAGTGCTGAGATTACAAGGGGGTCAGCATGGGGGGACATTACATGGTTTGAGTCACAATCACTGAAGTTAATAGTATTATGCTCTCATCTGCCGCTTCTTCCTTCGGCCTCGCTACTCCTTCTTTGTCCAGGGCTCGGCGGGGTCGGGTGGTGACCGTGTTAACCACTCCCCGCCACAGTGCATTCGGGAGTGAGTGCAGCTCGCCTCTCTTCATCGACCTCGCTCGAGTTGTCCGGGCCTCTAACGAACCTCAGGAGGTGTCCTCTCACAGTCGAGGTCCTCAATTTTCTGCGGTGTCTTGCGGTCCCTCGGTTGAATGGCCAAGTGAGCGATGGAAGTCACAAGATTGACCGGGTTCCCGAAATCTTTCTTCAACGGTTTTGGGCCACTTCATGAATTTTTCTCCACGGATTTGCATAAGGGCGTTAGCACGCGTGTTCTCGAGAGGTGTAAGAAATGGGCCCATAATGTTTAGTTCTCGGGCCCGATGCACTGCTTCGGCGGGATGTTCACCGCTCGTGAACTTTCTTTTTCCTTCTCCAGAAATAGTCGAATCGATCCGTCCATTCTTGACGTTTGCCTCGGGCTGCCTTCTTTTCGCTGCAGTGTAGGCCCTGGCCAATGGATTCTGCCTCGCGAAATGTTTGAGGGTTCTTATGGCCTGTGTGTCAAGAAGTCAACGAAAGTAAGCGTTGAGATGAAACGCGATTTCATCTCCTCTGTGATCTTCGGGATCCTTCGGCCTGGCCACGGGCGATCGAGAAACGCCGTGGGTTCTCTCGGTTCCGCTTTATGTGGGAGGTACCGGCCGTTTCTCTTCCCGCTTGGCTCAAGCGTGTTAGAAGCCTCGGAAAAGAGATCCGTGAGTTCACGGAAATCGGCGATTCTCTGAAGGGAGGTGGTGGAACGATTGGCATCTCCCCTCTGAGGGTGAGTGAAAGCAAACGGCACATTTCTTAGAGTCTTCTACCCTTGTAGACTTAGATGGGTGCGGAAGTGGTCTAGGTGGTCAGCGGGATCACTTGCCCCCATTGTATAAGTCAGGGGCGGCATCTTAAATTTTGACGGGCAAGTGGATGCATTTCAATATCTCCGTAGTGAAAGAGATCTTGCCCAAGTCGATGGCGCTCGTCATTCTCGGGAACACGTGGTTCCAGATTTGGTCCACTCACTGGACGGGCGCGAGTGGCGTTCTTGACGTTTAGACAGGAAGTCCCTCAACTCAAGCCATGTCCCAGCGAGCCCAAAGAACCGGCCTGCTTTGCGTCCAATGGGACCCGGTAGTCCGGAGGCTCGCTCTGGGATCGTGTGGTGATCTTCTCGCCGAGTACTCGTGGATTTCTCCTTTCTAGGCCTGCAGTCGGAGACGTACTCCCGGAGCATTCCATTGGCCTGTTCTGGCCAGGAACGTGGGAGGATGCCGGAGCCGGATTATTTTCGGCTTTGACAGGCCTTTTGGCCGGCTTCTTCTTCCTTTGGCCACCCTTTTTGGTGGCGGGAGCGGGAATGGCTGCTGGTGGAGCCGCTTGTTATCGTTGTTCGTTCTGCGTGTAAAGTAATTAGAGCAGGTGATTGTTGGCCTGCATCTGCTCCACCAATTGTTGGTAATAAGGCGATGGAACCCGCTGTGGCCCGTTGACCGGGACATCGGCAAAGATGGTCCCGGGCGGGGTTTAGTTTCTCTCCCAGCGGGATCGCTAGCCTGAGCCTTCGTGTTCACCATTGCGAGAATTAGAGCAGACAGAGAGTTTGTGCGCATTTTTGTGGTAGGCTTTTGTAAGCGTTTGCCTTTGACGGCGCAATGATGCACGCACTGATCCGGACTCCAACAGAGCCCGATTCTTCTCGATGGTTTCAACCGGCTCCATTCTTTGGCATGAATCACACCACTAAACGAACAAGAGGTCAGCATTATCGGCGGAAAGATGTCCAACCGAAAATATTCCGACGCTCAAGTCAGTAATACAGTCTTCAAGGGAAGAAACTGAAAATATAGAGAGAGAAAGAGTTTGAGTGTTTGATCCAGTTGTAAGAGAGACGTGAGGTCTTCTTAAATCTGGATGGTGGGAAGGCAAGAACGGCCGTGAGGGCACGTTTGTTGCCTTAGGGTTTTCTGGGAGAACGAAGGTGGCGGAGAAGGCAGGCTTCTATGAGCTCTCAATCGTCCCAGAAAGTATACACAATTCAATGTCTCCAGAGGTGTCTATTGCTGAAAGTCTCAATGAGAGTATCAATGAAAGCCTCCCAGAAAGCATGCCCCGGATGGTGAACCCAGGGCCCTTTTTTTATGGTAAAGATGGTGATCCTCTTCCTTTGGAAGGAGAGATCGTCCATGTGATCTGCTGCCAGCTTCCTTTTGGAGGTCGATGCTTGTTGCCAAGTTGTGGTGGATTGTTTCCTTCTGAGGCGGCCAACCAACTTTCCAAGTTGGTTTCTTTCCTCCTCAGCATATGACCGTTGGAGTACCTTGGCTGGTAAGGAATTGGAAAGATCTGGCGCTTTTCTTCTTTGAAGGGTGCCAATCTTGTTGATATTCCTTTTAAGATCGTGGAATATCCCTAGAGGATCGTGGTTGGGTGTTTGATGAATGGTGGGCCCGAACGGAGCAGGCCCATCACTGCAGAGAGTCGTCATTTGGGCTCAATGTATTGGGCGCAGATGGTCAACGTCTAAGTCTAAGTTGACCGTCAGCGTGTTGGCTGCCGTGGAGAACGAAAAGAGAGCGGCTGGCGATCATCTGATGGGCTGCGGGCTAGAATGGAATGGGCCCATCATTGTAACAAAGCCTCTAAAGGCCCAATCAGGCTGCTTAAAGACGATCAACATTGTGTTGACCCGTTCGAAGGAGTTGGTGGTTAGCGGTCAGCGCCCAGCGTTGACTGCCTTGGACTCTTCCAGGTTCTGGCCCATCTTCTTACTGGGCCGTCAAAAATGTTGACTAGCCATCTTGGGCTTCCGTTGACCATTCTTTAGGCCAGCCCATTATTGGTGTACCCATCAAGTATATAATATATAAAATATATGTGTCCACAATTAGAATGAAGATTAACAAAATATATGCAAAACTCATGAAAGCCAAAGTCTAAAAATTTAATATATCAAATCAACAAATGTTCAAATGTAATCTCATAGGTGAAATTCATATTTCAAAAGCAAAATGCCAAATGAACTAAAAATACGAAACAAATCAAATCTAATATCCAAATACAATGTCAGTTGGAACCTACACATCTCAAATCAAAGTCTCAAGTACTCAAAATTAGATGTAAGTAAAAAATTAAAAATTTAAAACATACTTAAATTGAAAAATCAAAGAGCAAAAGACTGAATTTTAGGAAGGGTTACACATACTTTTGATAATTTTAAACCATAAGCTACTATTTATACCCATAGGCGGGTTGTCTACATATTCTTCCCTATAAACGGGAACAAATGTCACTTTTTTTGCTATTTGTGAATAATATGTGCAATCATCAAATCTATCTGAATATATTAAAATATTCAAATATATTAGTTTCGTTTATATAAAAACATAAATTGGAAATGATCTCTATGTCAAAGTCCTAATGTTTCCTACCAGGTAGAGAAGTACAAAGTTTTCACTTGAAGGTCAAACACAAAATTTTCCACCATGGGAGAAAGGACAAATACCAAATCAAATTCAAAATAGAGTATGATTTGAAACACATGTATAAATACCACATGCAGAGCCCATGGGATCTCATAAAAACACAAATTATGAAGGATCTCTATGTCAAAGTCTAAACATTTTCTACCCGGCGGAGAAGTACAAAGTTTCCACTCGAAAGGTCAAACATAAAATTTTCCACTGCGGGAGAAAGCACAAATACCAAATCGAATTCAAAATAGAGCCTGATCCGAAGCACATGCACAAATATCACATACAGGGCCCATATGTAAGTTTTTATAACTTTTCTTTATAAATATTATTATACATAAATAAAATATCTCAAAATATTTATCCATTTTTGTAGAACAAATAAAAATTATAAAATAATAACAAAATTGAGTAAAATCCCAAATTATCTAGTAAATATGACATGCATGCATGACGAATCAAAATAAGGCAAGTAAAATAGTATGTATATACATTAAATTGTGAGGTTCCGGGTCTAAAAATTTGATGATAATAAGGTGATTAGTATGCTAATGATCAATACTAGTCCTATGGAACGAATAAGGTTGGGTATCGAAAGAAAAATTGAGAAGAATTCGGGTTCGTGCTGCTGAAGCACTGCCCGCAGGCTTGCGCCTGCTGCACGCTTGAGCCGTGGCTCGAACATGTTTTCCAGAACCTTGCCCACTCGCTGGCCGCTCGAGCGGGAATTCCAGAACTACGGCCGCCTGATGCTCGCTCGAGGCGCGTTCGAGCGGTGGCGCCATTTTAAGTCACGTCGTGCTTCTTTTTCCTCATTTTCCCACGAGCTCCAAAGCTTCTAGAGAGAGAGAGCGCCGATTCTAGTGAGAGAAAGGAGGAGATCGAGGCCTTGGAGTCCAAATCCGTCCGAGGGCTAGTTATAAAGATGAAAGCATGCGTCGAGGCAAGTGTTCTCATACTCACTTCTCATTCTCTTTCGATATTTTGCTTGATTTTATTGGATATTTTGTGTCGATATCCACCGTGAACGTTAGGATTATGAAACCCACGATTAATGACCAAGGAATATGTAGTTAGTTGTTCGAATCGTGTCCGATTCACTCGGTTTGGTTTCACAGAAACCCTAATCCACAAAATTGAGGATTTTGTGTTTCCCTTCCGTGTCTCATGAAATTAACCTCAAAATGTGAATCCACACGTCCTAAATATGTATATATGTCGGCCGTGAGTTCGATCTTGCACGTTTCGACCCAATCGCGGTGTCCTGGCCCTCTAAATTGGCCCTGACACTGTTCATCCGAGTGTAAAGGGGAAAATTGCATGTTTCGACCTTCGTTGTATGTTGAATCGACTCCAAAAGATGAATCACCATGTCCCAATTGTGCGGACGTATCCACCGGAAGTCCGATCTCACAAGTATTGAACCGTTCACGGCGTTCGGATGTTCAGAAAGAAACCTGACACTGTTCACCCGAAATGAAATGAGAAATATACATGTTATGCTCTCATTTAATTGTTATGAAAGTGATATCTAAATGTTGTGTTAAAGTGTAAGCCTCGAAAATGTGTATTTGGGCACCGGAAACAAGGAAACGAGTCCTGGAGGCTTCTAAAATGATACGTAATTATCAAAGGTATGAAATTTAGAATTCTCTTTTGAACATGAATTGAATTGTAATGACGGGATTGAATCCTACAAAAAGTTATGAACCGAGCAAGTAAATGAAAGGGAATCCACATTGTGCATTGTGATGGAATGATCTCTCGGATGGAGATGTATGTGATGGGAATGTGATTTCCCGAGTTGTGAATGTGTATGGCAAATGTGGATTTTTCTCTCCAAGTGTTGGAACTAACCTTGAAACTAGGATCATGATTCATAGGGGTATTCTTTTTTGGCTTATGAGTCCATGGCGGTGTGAATCCAGGAATACTGGTCACGTATTTTGTATTTCGTGAGAGCGGGTGATGTTGTGGTACGCTTTAAGAAACTATTTGGAAGAACGAGGAGTGCGCGGTCACAGGGATATGGGGAGGTTGTGATGGCCGAATACTGCAGGCCTAAAATGTAGCCGTTGGTTTAGTGTTGCATAGTGGAGATGCAACCGGTGGTCAAGTGCTGCAAACCTAAAATGTAGTCGTGGCTTTAGAATGTGTAGCGAACACATTCTTTTCAATAAATTCTCTCGCATCATTGGTTAGTACGGCCTACTAGCCTGGGTCCGCAAAGATGATATAATAATAATAATGAATAATGTCTAATTGATGTAACTGTGAGAATCTAATGTTCCAAGATGTTCCCTGTTCCCTCTCATGATTCCTGATTATTGGCATCTTGTACTTTTCCCCCTCCCAATTATTGCTTTCATCGTTATCATCATTGTTAGTGAGTTATGATTACATTTGCTGAACTGTACGCTCACCCTTACTGTTTTCCTTCCAGATGAGAACACTCAGTTGGCGCCAGATTAGTTAGAGTAAGGAGAGGGACTTGCATCGAAGAGAGTCGCTGGACATCGAAGCTTGAAGATTGGGTTACGTTTATCAGATTAGAATGTAAACAACCACTTATGGATGGATGTGGCTTATTTTTATATTATGGTTTTGTTATACTTTCGCAGGTTTTTGATGATCTAGTTATACTTTCACATTTATGTTGATATTTTGAGCTTTGTTTTATTTTAGTTCGCATCTCTCTAGATCTAATACAGTTGATAGGAGTACTGCATTAGAGTTATGGATGATATGACAGATGTTGTGATCCTATGTGTTGTGTTGTAAGCTTTGTGTTAATTATTTTGGTCAGATGTGTGCTTGTACTTGATGTAGTTGAGCAGGTTGTATTTTGGTTTTTCGTCCAATTGTAGAGGAAACTCTGCCGAAATTTTTATAAAATCCACAAGTATTAATTATGGACTGTAGTTGTGTTGTCAATGACGAAGGTTATTCGTTGGAGAATAATCCGATCCGTCACAAAATCTATTAAATGTAAGCAAAATTAAATAAAAATGGAAGTAGACCAAAAATAAGGTATAAGGATATTTATCTTCAACATTTAATTTGACATATCTGATCAAAGAATATTTTAAAATTTCTCTTTTTCTCTCCCTCTCTCTTCCTTTTCTTTTCTTTCTCTCTTTTCGAGTGCTCTCCTCAAGTGCTATTCGAACGCTAGCATTCTACAAAAACACACTCAAGCGCCGTCTCATGAGCTCATTGAACGCGCACCTAATCTGCCAAAGGCACACGAACACAAGTCGGGCGTGTTTCAACAATTGAATCTGCTTTCTTACTCTAAATTTTTTTCACATTCACATTATATAATTATTTTTAATATACCTAAAATTAACTCAAAATAAATTGATAATACCAAATTAATTAAACAAGGAACCGGGCATTACAAATCCCACTATCAATTTCTTTAAACAAAATTTTGACTGTCATTTATTTATTAATCATCCCTTAACTTCTATAATGTGTGGCTCAAATCTTCAATACTCATATTGAGAACTATATTTTGGTTAAACTATCAATCATTTTAGAGATTTTTATGTTTTCATGAAGGCATTTACTTGGAAGCCTACAAAATCCTTTTTACACATAATTTATAAGTGCAATCTTAGCATGTTTCCTTTAACGCTAAAAAAATGCCAATGACGAAAATTCTTGATGTATGAGGAGTGAAAAAAAAAACTCTAGTTAAACCCAAAAAATTGTATTGAACATTTAATCATTTTAAAAAATAACAGAGAAGAAGATTTAATAAGTGACCATACATGTAAAATTTAAAATAATACATGAATTGTTATACATGTACTTACTCATTATAATTTTGTCAATTTTATATAATATAATATCAAATATTTGATCAACAGAGACTTTTTACTCAAAATCTTTTGTATATATATTTTTACCTTTCTTGATTTGGTCTGTTTAGCCTTACAGTACAACACGACTCATCATAAAACAATCTAACTATAAATTGGCCTGACCATTCTTTCAACCAGTCCCACACTGGACAAAGAATAAAAATAACCTATTTTATACTAATATGACTTACTTAACACCTTTATTTTATAATAGATGCATTAAATTTGGTCATATAATTGCACCAACAAAATCATTGTATATTAAGAAATAGCAATAGATTGATTGACTTCGACTTTACATGCCATCAAAATGCACCAAATGAATCCCCTATGGTTATTTCAATAGAAGGATAGTACTTATACATTTAAATAGGCTACTCACTAAAGAGACTAGAATAATTATTATCCTATTTTTATATAGTAGACTTGATTAATCTAAGCATAATTAAGATTAATTTGAGTTTGATTTTAGATAAAAAATTCATGATCGTTAAGTCGAAACGGGCCAAATGTAGATTGGTCACTTGGGCAGAACGTAATTGCATCCATCCTCGGAACTTCGACGCGCTTTCGCGCTTCGGGCTGTTCCTAGGATTGGGGCTTCAGAAGTCTCTAATAATGAATCACCTACTGCATTTTACAAAGAGGTTCGGATTGAATTGATATCGAATCACTTGAACTGATAGCCCATTTTACCAACCGCTCAGAAACGTGGGCTCTGGAGTATGTTTTTCGCGGTTGGTCCGTGAGGACCACTATTCGGTGGGCCTCGAAGTAGGCCTTAACCTTCGCACGGAGAATATTAGGACCAAGGCCAATTTTAGGCATGAGTAACGAGTCTCCGGGCCGGCCAACATTTTACTCGTAGTAGATCGGCGCCGAGTGTCGAGTCCTGGCGCACGAGGACGGGGTGAGGGGACGCCTCAACATCGCCAAGTAAATGTATAGCTCCTCCGCCATTGGGTGACACCAACAATAACGCGGTTGGCCAAATACCGCTTTCACCATCGAAAGGTTTGGCATTCGCTCATCCATTGAAACCTCGTTGGATTTTGTTCCTCTAAGGGCTTTGAAGAAGGGCTAGTACTTTGTCTTTGAGACTTCGCAAGGAAGCGAGACAAGGCCACACACTGGTCCATCAATTGGCTTGGACGCGTACGCTTCGTGAGCAGAGCTAAGCATGTCGGCGAGCGCTTGTCTTCTCAGGTTGCCCTCAATCCTCGTAGGAGACAGTGAAACCCGTGTGGAATTTGCCGGAGGCTACTCTGAATATACACTTATCTGGATTCGGCTTCATGTGATGCTTATGGAGCACCTCGAATGACTCTTCTAGGTCGCGAATGTGGTTGCCGGTGACTTTGCTCTTGACGAGCATGTCGTCAACGTAGACCTCCATGTTGCGACCAATTTGTTTTTTGAATATTTTGTTGACCAGCCGCTGGTAGGTCACTCCAGCTTTTTTAAGTCCGAAAGGCATTTACTTTATAGCAGTAGGTGCCCTAATCGGTCATGAACAAGGTGTGCTCCTCATCCTCCGGACTCATCCGGATCTAGTTGTAACCCGAATAGGCATCCATGAAGCTTAGCAGCTCATGTCCGGCTGTTGAGTCAACCAGCAAGTCGATCCTGCGGAAGGGAAAGCTGTCCTTCGGGCAGGCCTTGTTAACGCCGGTAAAATCAACGCACATCCGCCATTTTTCATTGCTTTTCTTTACTAAGACGACATTAGAGAGCCAGTCCGGGTAATGGACTTCTCTAATGAAGCCTGCGTCCGGCAACTTCTTCACCTCCTCTCAGATGGCGATCAACTTTTTAACGGAGTGGTTCCCTACTTCTACCTACGGGTTTTCAGCCGGAGTCAAGCCCCAACTTATGGACCATTATCTTTGTTGGGATTCCAGGCATGTCTGCTGGAGTCTATGCAAAAAGGTTAGCGTTCCTTCGCAGAAACACAACCAGTTCATCGCGCAGTAATTCAGTGAGTGAGTCGTCGATCCGTACGCACTTCTCCAGCTCCTCTGGGTCCAGTGGGATTAGATCCGTAGTTTCACCGGACTGCGCTTGCTGAAGGATTGTCTCGTCTCGATGGTCGAGTTTTCTAGCTGTTTTAGTGCTGCCACTAGCAGCAACCTGTGACATGTAACAAATTCGTCTAATAACTTGGTCGCCCATCACCTCCCCGACACCGTAGGGTGTTGAAAACTTCATTTTGAGGTGTGGAATCGAAGTAACCGCCCCGAACGCTGTCAAGCATGGTCTGCCTAGTATGACGTTATACACTTAGGGTAGGTCGTCCACCCACCAAGAAGGTGAGCGTTCGACTTGCTGTTTTCGGATACGTACCCAAGGTGACCTCCAATTGGATAGTCCCTTGAACGAGCACAGGCTCGTTATCAAGGCCGTATAATGGACCTTCGGCAGGTTTTAGTTGATTGTTTTTTAAGCCTAATTTGAAGAATACATCTAAGTAAAGCAAATCTCTAGAACTTCCATTATCGACGAAAACTCGCTTCAACTGTTAGTCGATGCTACCATCCTAAACAAGTGTGGATACAACGAGGGGATCAGCATGGGGGCATATTACATGAGCTAAGTTATTATCACTGAAGCTGATGGTGTTATCCGCCGTGCGCTGCTTCTTCCTCCCAGTCTGCTATTCCTCGTTGCGGGATGGGTTTTTAGCAGGTCGGGTGGTGACCATATTAACCACCCCTGCTGCAACTCGGTTTCGGGGAGGAGACTACTCCTGCCCCTCTCAGCCAGCTGCTCCAGAGCTCTGTTCGGAACCCCTAACGAACTTGGTGAGGTGCCCTCTGTGAATCAGCTCACCGATTCCCTCTGCAGTGTCTTGCAGTCCTCCGTTGTATGCCCAGCAGAGCGGTAAAAGTTACAGTACTTCGACTGGTTCCCAGCGTCCTTTTTTAGTGGTTTTGGCCACTTCAAGAACTTCTCTCTGCGGATCTGTATGAGGACGTTAGAGCGTGTGTCCGTTAGAGGTGTGAAGCTGGTGGGCCGGTAGTCTCTGAGTTCCGGGGGCCCAGTCCGGCGTTGCTTCTGGCGGGAGTGATCACTACTACCGTACTTCCTTTTTCCCTCTCCAGGGAACGATCGAGGCTGATCCGTCCGCTCTGGGTGTTTTGCCTCGTTAGCCTCTCTGCTGCAGCATAGGCCCAGGTGATAGATTCCGCTTCCCGGAAGGTTTGAGGATTCTTGTGGGCCAGGTGCTTGAAGAAGTCCCCGTAGATCAGCGCGGAGATGAAACTACCTAGTTTCATCTCCTCCGTGATCCGGGGAATCCGCCTGGCCTCCGCCACAAAATGATCCAGGAATCGCCGTGGGTTCTCTCCCGATTTCTGCTTGATGTGGGAGAGATGCCATGACTACTTCTCTTCCCACCGGCTAGAGGCGTACTGAGCCAAGAAGAGATCCGTGAGCTCACGGAAGCTGCTGATGGTGCCTGAAAGGAGGTGATGGAACCAGATTCGGGCATCTCCCTTCAGCGTGAGCAGGAAGTAGTGGTATATCACTGAGTCTTCTAACCCTTGTAAACTCAGATGGGTGCGAAAGTGATCGAGGTGGTCAATCGGATCACTGCTCCCATCGTATGAACCAAGGAACAACATCTTGAACTTGGTAGGCAATGGACGGCTCAGGAATTCCGCTGTGAAAGGAGATCGGTCCAAGTCGATGGCGTGCTCCTCATCTTGGAACACACGGTTCTAGATTTTGTCCACTCGCGGATCTACGCGCGTGGTGTTTGCTGATCTTTTGGAGTTGAGGTAAGCCCTCAGCTCCGTCCTGTCTCTGGAGGGTTCAGCAGCTGGCAGGCTGCTGCCTCCCGCAGACCTAGCAGTCCTGGATGCTCGCTCCTGGTCTATGTTTTTGTCTTCGGTCCGAGAGTATCGACGATTTCTTCTCTCCGGACTTTCTCGCGGTGTTGTGCTCGGAGAGCGTTCTTGCCTCGTTACAGCCGGGAACGTGGGAGGAGGCGGGATTGGATTGTTTCAGGATCTCTCGGGCCTTTGGGCCGGCTTCTTTTTCCTCTGACCACCTTTTTTGGTGGCCGGTGCCGGGACGGCTGCCGAAGGAGCCGCCTGCAGTCACTGCTCATTCTAAGAGCAAAGTATTTGGAGTAGGCGCGTGTTGGCCTGCATCTACTCCATCAGTTGTTGAAAATAGGGTGCTGGAATTCTGCCAGTAGCATCGTTGACCGTGGCACCAGCAGTGTGGTCCTGGTCGGGGTTGGTGATGTCTCTAGCGGGATTGCTAGCTTAGGCTCTCGTGTTCACCATTGCGAATGCAGAATCAGATGGTGAAAAAGAGAGCATTGTGCAAATTTGTGGTTGGCTTTTGTAAGCGTTTCCCACAGACAACGCCAATGATGCATACCTGGATCCGACTTCGAATAGATTCGGATTTGTCTAGATGGTTTAAACCGACTCCGTTCACTGAGTGCGAATCCTGCACACCACTAAAACGAACAAGAGGTCAGTGTGTCGGCGGGATGTTGTCCCACCGAAAACACTCCGACGCTCAAGTCAGTAAAGCCTCCTATGAAAGGGAAGGTAATGCTAAAAAGCGAGAGAAAGTAAGAGGATTTGGAGTGCTAGCTTGTCGAGGACGTGAGCGATTGATTCCCACTCACAGAGAGCATAGGGAAACGATGTTCTAAAAGCGTGGAAGCTTTCGGGAATGACTCTCGGAAAGCTTGATTAGGTCTCCAGGAAGTTGGAGGCCTCTGGTGGGATCTGAACGTCTGGTAGAGTAGAAGAGACGATGGGCCTCTGTCCAGTAATCTATCAGCGTTCGCGGAAGTGAGAGTTTTCTCTGTGTTCGTAAGCAAGAGCTTGGGTACGTGAGAGCTTGATTGTAAGAGATTGTCTCTGTAAGCGAGAAATTGCCTGTAAGTTTCTCTCGTGTGTAAGTAAGAATGTCTTTTTCTCAGAATATGTCAACAAGAAGCCGTAAGCAAAGATCGGTCCCTTGAATCAGAATTCTAGGGTTTACTTATGGTTGATAGGGTGATCTCCCTCCTTTGGAAGGAGTGATCCCCTGCGTGATTCTTAGTTGGCCTGCCTTTCAGAGCTGATGCCAGTTGCCAAATGGAGCAAGATAGTTTCCTTCCACAGCGGTCCGCGGCTTTCCAAGCTGCTCACCTTCCTTAGGTGTATTTTACCGTTGGAGAGCCCCAGTTGGTAGGGAATTGAAAAAATCTGGCGCCTTTCTTATGGGAAGGGTGCTGATTTTGTCAATGTCCATTTTGGGAGCCAGCTGGGATCATGGAAGATGCTGGGAGAGCCGTTGTTGGCCGTCTGATAGATCGTGGGCTCAAGTGGGCCTGGTCCATAACCGTATAAAGCCTCTGTTGGGCCTACTGCTACAGCACACCCAGTCAACATTTGAGTTGACCTTCTACGTGTGAGTTGGCCGTCTGCTTGAGGCCAGGTGGTCAACGCCAACGTTGACCGTCCTGGGCTTTTCAAGGTTTGGGCCTGTTCTCCAATTGGACCATTCACGAGTTGACTATCCAGCAGGCCATTTTGGGCCTATGTTGACTTTTGACTAGCCTATTTTCGGTATACTCTATGATATTATGTTGCCAAAATATGATTTCGGTAACTAGAAAAATATAAAAAATGGAGTGATGAACAGATGTTAGAGACAATGAAAACCACCTCAATACTAATGGTGATGCCAAGAGATTCTACCAAACCTGCTATTTGGTACAAGTAGTAAAAATTATATATTCCAATCTTTATTATGTGTTAACATTTAGATTTTTTTACGTTACATTAGGGTAAATGTATGGACAATATTTGGATTATTTTATATCTTAGTTGGACTCATTTAGAACAGTCGGGATAGTTCAAGTAAAATTATTAAATTTGTAAGTTTAGTTTAATATGATAAAATAGAATATATATATTTATTTATATTGTAGCCTTAAAATAAAATTAGAATAATAGTAAGATGGGTAAGGGTTGGGTAAATTTTTAAAGGTAAATCGAATAATTGTTATTTCTAAATTTTTCCTAATATACTCGGCGATTATTTTTTCACGTTAACTTAATTCACGTGCAACGGTATAAATGAATATGAAACTTGTGATACTATGATGTAATATATAATTATTCAATATTGATTTTTATTTCCTGATGATTAAGGTCACTTGGAGAGATTCTTATAGTTTCGTAACATCATTGAAATATCAATAAATATCGTATCAAATGGTGTTGGGTTTAATATATTGTTAGGATTGAGTATTTTGTACCCATTTGGAGGTGGATATTGATTGGATAACTGGAATATCAGCATGACATATTTTAGATTTAACCCAAAAAGATAATGAGAATATTATTCATTCGAATTAAATTCGATACTTATACACTACAAGTGGTAAGACATTATAAGGCCATATAGTTCTTCGTTTGTCAAACTTGCAAGTATTGTGACGGAACACATTCAAAATCAAGTCATTTCCTCTAATCACAAATAATAAAACCAAATAACTGAAAAAAAAAATTTACGCAAGATATTTCAACTAACCTCAAAATTCAATCAGTAAAGAACATACACAGGATCCCAAAAACATGCTACGACATCGGTAGCTCTGACACCGACCCAAAAATACGGCATCGGACCTTGAGTAGGAAAAAATGCCTGCAAAAACGATCAATCCATCATATGCATATATATTCAACAATATCGCAGAAGTAAAAAAATACTTTCCTGCACCAAAATGACCATCCCACATAATAAACAATACTAGACTCCATAAAATAACAACTCAACCCTCCAAACATCAGCCACAACCTGTTTATTTTACATCAGTCATCCGGAATTAAAATTAAACTAAATTACAATATCTAGACACAATGAACAATGCCTAAAAAATGCTAAACCAATAAATCATCCGTAACAAACTTCCTCTCAACCTATTCAACTTGAAACATTTTGTTTCACTTTCACAAAATAGTGCAGCACAATAAATGACAATCATGTTCATGATCAAATATAAACCGGTAGTTTCGGACAACACAAAAATACGACACGAGCTAATAATGTCGCCTGAAAATTCATAATACATCAAAAACCCTTTCTGGATTCCAACTGACCAATCTACAATAGACAAAATGGTTTAAACCTACCCAAAAATATAACAATGTATAAACAACAGAATCAGCAACCTAAGTCCTTCCAAATCTTCAATCTTACTTGTTGGGTAAGAACTCCTGTATCTACTACTCATTTGAAGGTTAGTAAAAATAGTAATGAACAAGTCAAATACTCAATAAGATACAATATACAAAAGAATATACATACTTTTAATTTAAATACATACCGAAAGGGAAATATGAATAGCCATTGTGTGTAAAAGTTTAAACGTGCATAAAAATTCTTTCATGATGTATATCCAATTTTCTCATCTTTATACTTATCCAAAAAATATACTTAAATCTTACTTTTCGTTGGAAATTAGGACTAATAGACCTTACTAGTTAAAAGAGCGGTTGATCAAAGTCTAAATTCTATTTACTCCTACACAATCAAAATCTTTCTCCTCATATTCAAAACTCAAAGACGGGTTGTCTATATATAATTTCTATAAACGGAGCCTTAGCCGCAAATAACCCTTAGCAGATAATGATCTTCCACTATAATATATTAAGGTATGTCAAAATATAATATTTGATGAACATTCATTTGTCCAATTTCTTATCTTCTTAATTCCTTAAGAAATTCTGCTCTTAAATCCATACATCCTTTATTATTATCCTTTTGGAAAACAGTTCATAAGTCTTTACCTTAATTGTAGAATATCCCTCTTTGATCCTTTTCCATAGAGCTTATACATTTTCATACTCTTATGAGCTTAAATTTTCACATAACATTAAATACATGCATAAATTAACATATAACTTAGAAAAATTAGAAAATTCTTACCACAATGAGCCAAATATAGTTTTAGAGCTTCCAAATAGTAAATTCCTTTATAAACGGTTCACAATATACAAAATACATAAAAATAAATATCAAATAATCAAGATAAAAATATTCACAAAGATAGGATTCCAATTATTTGAAGCCAAATCATGCATAAACCCCAAAATAAACAGGAGAAAACGGTAGGGCATGGGGTTAGGGTTTCCAATGAACATAATACCTCTCAAAATTTTAAAATCGTACACAAAATCAATATATAGGCATACTCAATATATGGGTATCATAAAATACATACTTGGACGGGTATCGGAATAAAAATACCATAAAAAAATTAAATAAAAAGTGTAACAAGAGAAAGAAAAGTATATGGGTGTACTTGACTTGATTTATAACTTTTTCAACTAGCTCCAAACCGAAAACAAACTCGAGAGCCTCGATCTCCTCCTTCTCTCTCTTCTCCTTCGCGTTCTCTCTATCTTCTCTCTCTCTTTCTTCCGAAAAAATGACAGAAAAGCTGACTGAGTGGGTATTTATACCTAGACTAGCACTCGAGTGCCAATCGGGCGCGGATCAAGGGCCATAAAACTAAAAATCGTGCCTCTGGAACATATCGGGCATACTTCGGCCACATCCATTCTGGAATTTACACCCCAAGCGTGCCTTGGGCATGCCTTGGGTATGGCATTCTATTTTTCACGCCCCAGTCATGCCTCAGGCATAGGTCAAGTGTAGGTCAGACCCAGGTTAGGCTTGCAGCGAGCCAGCTTCGCACACGTGCCGTCCGAGACCCGTTTCGACCCTTCTAATGCAATTTTTCACATCATTGAACCCTAATTTTGATTATATTAATTTAATAAATTGAGATTATCATAATTTAAAACTTAAATCTTATTTACGGATTAACTTTTCAAGATTTACAATGCCGGTTCTCGATTTTGTCAATTCTGGGTCTTTGAGCTTTTCAATTTAATTTCTCTCATGTCCTTTGATATCGATTCATTTATATTAACTTAATTACTCCTAATTTTCATATTTTAGAAAAGGTACCTTACAAGTATTGATACTTCATAGATTTTACCTAACCATTGGAGACAATTACTAATTGTTAGTTTACAGTAACATATAAGATTCGATGAGATTGTTGAGAAATATATATTTGGGACCTTTGTTAAGATATATTTGATAAAAACTATATTATTGTTGATTCTTGCATTTGACAAAATTTTAATTATATTCATGATATTTAGTTGTACTGTGGCTTTTAAATCATGATTATGATATGACGTTGAATTTCAGATAATTGTTAATTTATCACATATTATTATTCATTTTGCATATATTTGATATTATTATCCAATATTTTTTATTATATTATAATATTGTTAATTTAATTTACTTGTTTAATATTTGACTCACATTTGTATTTTTCTTAACTCTGGCATAGAGAGGTCAATAACAAGTTAGAGGAGATCCAACATTTGCTATTAAAATTTCAAGTAGAGATGATTTAGAGGTTAGAAGTTTTGTGATAAAATATTTCCAGGCTTCTTTATTGATTTATTATTTTTGAACATTTTATTAGAATTACATTCTAAGAGTTTTTGATATTGTGGTCATTTTTATTATCCCATATTTTGAGAAATTTAATATTTATTATGAATATTTTATATAATAATTCGTTCATAATGATGATTTATTTTTGGATTTTTTTCGTTGTCAATTCAAACCGATTGGGTGATTTAAATTCGAATCGCCATATGTATGCCTTTAGAACTATTTTTACTTACTAGTGCTTATGCAATTTGTCATTTGGGCTCAAGCAAAAAAAGTAATCTATCACGAATCCAATCCAAGTCGATCATAATAATAATTATTAATAATTATAATCCACAAAATAAATTTCTAAAATAAAATAATATCCAACACAACAACTCCAAATCCACGTGTAATATAGCAACACATCCAACAGCCATAATAATAACAAGAATAATAAACAATAATAATGCTTATCATTTACAGGATCTCTCCGAATCACCTATCTAGATAATCAACAGTCATGACCTGCTCCAAAATCCATTAGAAAAAGTGATAACTCACAACACAATAAATCACCCATCCGACGCAAACCGAACGCCACAATAACCAACTATCTTCGTTACAATACAATAAACCAGCCCTAATCTAATCTATCATATTCTCGATACAAAAATGCATCTGATACAATTACAGTCCAACCATGAAACTAAATACTCATCAAATATAAGCAAAGATCTCTATCAGTGATTGTGTCTAAACTCCCTACAATGTATTTATAACCAACTAATCTAAAAGAGTCAAAAATAATAAAAATGTGAGCCAAATACTCAATAAGTATTAGTATATAATATGTAAAATATATGTGTCCACAATTAGAATGAAGGTTAACAAAATATATGCCAAACTCATGAAAGCCAAAGTCCAAAAATTTAATATATCAAATCAACAAATATTCAAATGTGATCTCATACGCGAAATTCATATTTCGAAAGCAAAATGCCAAATGATTTAAAAGTACGAAACTAATCAAATCTAATATCCAAATACAACATTAGTCAGAACCTACGCATCTCAAATCAAAATCTCAAATACCTAAAATCAAATGTAAGTAAAAAATTAAAAATTTAAAGCATACTCAAATCAGAGAATCAAAGAGCAAAAGACTGAATTTTAAAAAGGGTTACACATACTTCTGATAATTTTAAACCATAAGCTACTATTTATACACACAGACGGATTGTCTACATATTCTTCCCTATAAACGGGAGCAAATGCCACTTTTTTTTGCTATTTATGAATAATATGTGCAATCATCAAATCTATATGAATATATTAAAATATTTAAATATATTAGTTTCATTCACATAAAAACATAAATTAGAAATGATCTCTATATCAAAGTCCTAATGTTTCCTACCTGGCAGAGAAGTACAAAGTTTTCACTTGAAAGGTCAAACACAAAATTTTCTACCATGGGAGAAAGGATAAATACCAAATCAAATTTAAAATAGAGTCTAATCTGAAACACATGTATAAATATCATATGCAGAGCCCATAGGATCTCATAAAAACACAAATTATGAAGGATCTCTATGTCAAAGTCCAAACGTTTCCTACCCGATGGAGAAGTACAAAGTTTCCACTCGAAAGGTCAAACATAAAGTTTTCCACTGCGGGAGAAAGCACAAATACCAAATCGAATTCAAAATAGAGCCTGATCCAAAACACATGCACAAATATCACATTTAGGGCCTATATATAAGTTTTTATGACCTTTTCTTTATAAATATTATTATACATAAATAAAATATCTCAAAATATTTATCCATTTTTATAGAACAAATAAAAATTATAAAATAATAACAAAATTGAGTAAAATCCCAAATTATCTAGTAAATATGACATGCATGCATGATGGATCAAAATAAGGCAAGTAAAATAGTATGTATGTACATTAAATCTATTAAATGTAAGCAAAATTAAATAAAAATGGAAGTAGACCAAAAATAGTGTATAAGGATATTTATCTTCAACCTTTAATTTGATATATCTGATCAAAAGATATTTCAAAATTTCTCTTCTTCTCTTCCTTTTCTTTTATTTCTCTCTTCTCGAGTGCTCTCCTCGAGTGCTCTTGGAGCGTGAGCATTCTGCAAAAACACACTCAAGCGCCGTCTTAGGAGCTTATTGAGCGCGCACCCAATCTGCCAAAGGCACACGAACACAAGTCAGGCGTGCCTCAATGGTCGAATTTGCTTCCTTACTCTAAATTTTTTTCACATTCACATTATATAATTATTTTTAACATATCCAAAATTAACTCAAAATAAATTGATAATACCAAATTAATTAGACAGGGAACCGAAAATTACAAATCTTGTTATCAATTTCTTTAAACAAAATTTTGACTAAGTCATTTATTTATTAATCATCCCTTAACTTTTATAATGTGTGGCACAAATCTTCAATACTCATATTGAGAACTATATTTTTGGTTAAACTATCAATCATTTTAGAGATTTTTATGTTTTCATGAAGGCATTTGCTTGAAGCCTACAAAATCTCTTTTACACATAATTTATAAGTGCAATCTTAGCATGTTTCCTTTAACACTAAAAAAATGCCAACGATGAAAATTCTTGATGTATGAAGAGTGAAAAAACAAAAAACACTAGTTAAACCCAAAAAATTGTATTGAACATTTAATCATTTAAAAAAAATAACAGAGAAGAAGATTTAATAAGTGACCACGCATGTGAAATTTAAAATAATACATGAATTATTATACATTTACTCATTATAATTTTGTCAATTTTTATATAATATAATATCAAATATTTGATCAACGGAGACTTTTTACTCAAAATCTTTTGTATATATATTTTTTACCTTTCTTGATTTGGTCTGTTTAGCCTACAGCACAACACAACTCATCATAGAACAATCTAACTATAAATTGGCCTGAGAGACTCATTACTTCAACCAGTCCCACACTGGACAGAGAATATAAATAACCTATTTTATGTCAATATGACTTACTTAACACCTTTATTTTATAATAAATGCATTAAATTTGGTCATATAATTACACCAATAAAATCATTGTATATTAAGAAATAACCAATAGATTGATTGACTTCGACTTCACATGCCATCAAAATGCACCAAATGAATCCCCCTATGGTTATTTCAATAGAAGGATAGTACTTATACATTTAAATAGGCTACTCACTAAAGAGACTTGGAATAATTATTATCCTATTTTTTATATAGTAGACTTAATTAATCTAAACATAATTAAGATTAATTTTGAGTTGATTTTAGATAAAAATTCATGACCGTTAAGTCGAAACGGGCCAAATGTAGATTGGTCACTTGGAGCCAGAACCGTAATTGCATCCATCCATAATCTAAGTAAGCCGGTTTGAGTCGGTCATTAGTCATTTCTTATTTTTAAGTATTTTTGTTAAAAAAATTTATACTCTCATAAAAATATAAACTATTCAAAAAAAAAAATACATAATATTTAAAGTAAAATGATATATAAAGGTCTATATAAATGATTAATCTTTATATAAAATTTACTAATTGAACAATACATACTTTTTTAAAATAAATTTTTTAAATTTGATATTTATTTAAAATAAAAATATTATTATAAAAAGTTATAATTGGGACTGAACAATGTACTTTCATTTGAATTAAATCCTGTTCAAAAAATTATTTGAATATAATTTTTAAACTATATTTATTTGCTTGTGACACTGATATAAATTTTATAAAATATCAGATTGGTTAAACAGGAGGTCAAAATTCTACAGATTCTAAATTGCAGTAATCTAGCATGTCCGCGGTGGCCCGTATACGTCGCAGCCCAACCTTCCATTGGAGATCCCCTTCCTCCACGCCAAGGAAGGTTCCCACTCTCTTTCTCAACTCATGAAAATGTCTGAAATGGCTTTCTTAACCACATTGCCCATCAACCCTTCATTCCTCCCCTCTGTTTTAGCTATCCCGTTCCCACCACCGCGGCGACGCCTTAGCAAACACTTCTACTTCACATTCGGAACGACCTCTAACAATACCGATCTCTCAACTTTTACTAAATCCACAAAGAGAAAGATGTCCCAATTTCTTACGAAGACAACTGCGTCACCAAATGATCTTATCGGCCCTCTATTGGGAGCGATTTACAATCCCCCCAGTTGGCAATCGGCCATTTTGTCTAACGTCGTGATTTTCGTCCTTGGCTATCCGATTTTAATCACGGGTCTTTCTTTCTCTGGAATTGCTGCTGCGTTTCTGCTTGGTGCTCTTACTTGGCGTGCTTTTGGTCCTTCTGGGTTTCTTCTCGTCGCTACCTACTTTGTTATTGTAAGTTTTGGATTCAGTTTGACGTTTTGTAATTTTCCCTGGTAAATGATTTCTTTTGGGGTATTCTCAGATGCCGTGATTATGGGTTTTAGGTTTTGTTCAGTTTTTGTGAGGGTTCATGTTTTCCATTTGTATTTGCAGTTGTTTGGCTTTGGCAGCCTTCAATTGGTTAGTTTTGCTGATCCGCCATTCGATGTGGCTTTATTGAATGTAGTTTGAGGGAGTTCTTGTATTTACTCATAAGTGTCACAGCTAATTGATGAGAGTTCGTTTTATTCATTAATTAGGAGGATGAGCATGCCTTCTTGTTATACAATTTCCCTGTGAAATAAGATCTTCATTTGCTACTGTAAATGTCATATTTAGATATGGGTATTAAAAATTTCCTGATTAGGTCAGGTAATGGCCTCACAAAAGAGATGACGTGGGGTTGAATTGGCTGAAGTAGCCTGAATCTAAATTATATTGTCATATTTTTTTTTTTGTTGTTTTTTATAATGTTGAATTTTCAAAATATTAATATTATAAGAAAGACAACAAAAATATAACAATTTTTTCATATATTAATGTATTAAAAAAACTTTTTTATACATATATAAATTTTGATCCTTTAGATTTTCATCCAAGGGCTATTGGCATTCTATCACCCTCTCTTGTGATAGAGTGCCTCTCAATACGAGCTAAGATAGCTTGCTTCTACTCCTTAGCATCGACCCGACCAGCTAGAACAAATCTAATCTATAGGATTTCATTCTCCTCACATTGCAGTAAGCAAGTCATTAAAAATCAACACTGTATTTATGGTGGTTTGCACTACCAAGTGATATATGGAGTCTTCTTCCTTGCTTCTAGAGTCTCTAACTCAATACACTAATCCTCGATGTTCAGCTTCAATGGATTTAGGGACAACAAATCCTCACGATTTTACTCTCACTAACACAGTGTGCTCCAAAATGAAACCCTATTGGAGGTAAACCCTAACACTCAGCAAATGAACCTTCCCCCCGCTAATTTCAACATCTGATTTTTGCTATTCCCTCATTTTTTGTGTATGTTAAAATTAACAATTGCATTCCCATGCGAAAAGCTTTGACTAGTTGGCATACAACCACTAGATTCACATCATGGACTAGGGAAAATAAAAGGTTGGGCATAAAGAGAACAGTGCATTTGAGAAGTATCCCACCCTCCTCCCATCCCCCAAAAAATTAAAAAAGGTAAACAACTTACAGAAAATAGGAAAATAGATGCACAGAATATCTCATAATGTGAAGGTGCATATGCATTGAAGTACAATCATAAAGTTGTGAGAGTTTTCTTTAAGCAACTTAAACCTAACAGTTCTCAATGCAACCAGTACTTACCAAGAAAACCTCAAGCATTCAGATATGAGCATTTATAACTTAGTGATTTGCCAAGAGAGAGGCTGGGGAGGAGTCATTGACATCTCTCTCTCCTGTTGGCTTGCAAAGTTTTGGCAAAACCACCATAAATATTGTGTCAATTTTTTTTTTTTTGTTGCTTTCATAATGCTGAAATATCAAATTTCCCATATTATAAGAAAGACAAAACAAAAAAAATATAATCATTTTCTCATATATATGTTTTTTTATTTTTTTATACATATAAATTTTGAGCCCTTAAATTTTCATCCAAGGGCAACAGGTGCTCTATCGCCCTCCGTTTCATTGGAGTGCCCCTTAATATGAGCTAAGATAGCTTGCTTATACTCCGTAGCCTCCACCTGACCAGCCAAAACGTGCCTAATCTATAGGACTTCATTCTCCACACACTGCAATAAGCAAGTCTTTAAAAATTAATACAATATTTATGGTGGTTTGCACTACCAAATGATATATCCACCATCTAGAGTCTTCCCCCTTGCCTCTAGAGTCTCTAACACAATACCCCAACACTCAGGACATGAACCTTTCCCTAACTAGTTTCAATTTTTAATTTGTGCTATTCCTCATATGTTAAAAAATAGCACTGACATTCCTATACAGAAAGCCTTGGCAACTTGGCATACAACTATTGGATTCTCATCATGGATTAGGGAAAAGAAAAGGTTAGATATAGAGAGAATGGTACATTTGAGAACTATCCCACCCTTTTCCCACCCCCAAAAAAATTTAAAAATAAATAAGTTATAGAAAATAGGAAAATAGATGCATGGAACACCTCATAATGTGAAGTTGCATATGCAACTGAAGTACAATCATGCAGTTGTGAGAGTTTTCTTTGAGCCACTTGTACCTAACAGTTCTCAATGCAACAAGTACTTAGCAAAAAAAAAAACTGTAAGCACTTAGTTATGAGCATTTATAACTTAATGATTTGCCAAGAGAGAGGTTGGGGAGGAGTCATTGACATCTCTCTCTTCTGTTGGCTTGCAAACTTTGTCAAAACTGACACAATGCAGTTGGCTGTGTTTCTTAGTGTAAATGTCTGTATATGAGGCAGGCAACGAACTATCCAAAACTTAACAAACATAGCAGTCTATTTTTAAAATAGCCAATCGTGCATGCAATGCTTTCAATAGTTGTTTAAATTTAATGTCTAGATATTAGTTTAACGTAAGCCCTGGTGCAATGGTTTGGTGGATCCATTATAACTAGAAGTTCAAAACCGACAGAAACAACCTTTTTGCTTCCACTAGTATTTGACCCTCACTAAAGTCCACAATTTGATAATTCTTCTGCATGGGCCACCTCTCATGTCATTCTAGGTATACAATCCAGTTGTTTGTGCATGCCAGGTTTGGTTTCTAGGTATCCTACTACAGAATAATGTTGTGAAACTAGATGTTTGGGTCCTGCCACCACTGAACTCTGAAGCTTGTGCAGATGAAATCACTTAGGTCATGAATATGAGGTAGCTGTCTGACTCAACTACACTAGGCACTTGCATTTTCCAAATTCAACTTTACATGTTTGAACATAGGTGGCTTTGTACAGCCAATCCAGTAAGGACGCTTTTTTGGGAACTAAAACATAGATGCTTATGTTGTAACTCGTAACATGGATGTTTGGGTTAAGATTATGTTAGGTTCATATCGGACAAGCATGCAGAAGTTTGAGACTCACACATTCATCTGGAGCATGGCATTATTGTCATCTATGTTAGTTCGTAGACTGTGCTGCATCGTAATAGCGGCCCATTTAGAAATTCTAGAAATGCCAACTTATGCATCTGAGCTATCATTCTGGTGATGGCAAGAACATCTGCATGATTTGCAAACTTGCAATTGTTTGTGACTTCGCTTACATAAGTCAAACAAGGTCCAGAACTTCGAGATAGACATCTGTGTCGTCTAGAATAAATAGCAATGTTGATGCATAATCAGATTTGTATATAAGTCCAAAACATACAATTTATTTTGTTGGAATAGATGTTTGAAAGATACACAATTTGAGTAACTTGTCTTAGATGGCTATAAGATGACATGGGCATTTGTTTTCTCCATTATATGTTTATCAAATTGTTTAATCAATAAATTGGTGCAAGCGTTCAACTCACCAAGGGCTCGTTCGCTATGTTGTGTTTAAATTCAGTTTAATTGTGGAGATTCCATGGGGTATAAAATATTGGGATTTGAATTCCATAGAATTGTCAATTTTACCATGTGAAATTGCATGAATTTTTACACTAAATATGCTATCTCGTTCTTTTTCTCTCTTTCTCTAAGTTGCAATTTAATTGGATAGCATAATGGGAGAGGTCACCCTTTTATTTCCCATTACATTGTCGGTTGTAATTCAAATTAAAGATAAATGGTCAAATGTATTTCCAATGCATTGACACAAGGGGCTGGCTGAGTGCATGACATTTTCCACATTGCTGGCCGAGGGAATGGTCTGACCAAAATTACCAAAAATTGTAGCAGGCCAAACTGCATGGAATGTGCCATTTACACAGCCCAAATTACACCATAACAAACGATTCCAAGTGACTAGAACTAGTGTTCATTTTTTTTATTTTGTTAATTTCACTTCATGGCCAAAATTTATCTCAACTTCTGAGTCTGTTCCTAGAACCAGTTTCATTTCTTCCTTCACAAATTTCTAGGCAAACTTGTTGCGTGTGACTTCACATACTTGCGCAATTTCTTGGCAACCCAAGCTTTCATCAGGTACCCTCCTGATCTCTTGCTCCCTCTTGCCACAACCAAGGTGCATCTCGTGAGTTTCCATCGGTTGTTTCCAAATGCCGTTCGGAAACCTTTTTAATCAAGCTTCCCGATTGAAATCACATTCAACCTTAAATCCGGAGTATGTCGCACGCCCTTCAACACGAGCTTCTTTCCGTTGCTTGTCCGCAAGCAAACATCTCCAATGCTAACAACTCTCGACGAGCTACTATTGCCCATCTTTAACACCTCGTGGTGTATAGGCGTATAGCTCCTGAAGTGGGATTTTCTTGGTGTCATATGGTGTAAGGTACCACTGTCTACCACCCAACTTGTCTCCTGGCTCGGTAGGCTCTGTGCTTCCCTTATGTGGACAACCAAGAGGTCCTCGCAAAGAGTGATATTGGCCTAATAATCGTTTTGATCCCATGTAAGGTACCCGGTTTTGGAGCAAGATATATACTAGTAACTAAGTTAATATAAGTGGACCGAGGCTCAAGGGCCGGAGACCCGAAATTGGTGGGATTGAGAATCGACGTTATAATCTCGAAATATTAATCGGCAAATATGATTCAGGTTTTAAATTATGGTAATCTCGAGATAGAATACCAACAACCCACCCGAGACAATAAGAAAAATAATTTCAGAGTAAGGAAACTCTCATTCGCTATTATCTCTCTATTTTTCTTCTCTCCATCTCACTAGTGGTGTTCTCCACTCACATATTTTACAAGTGTGACGACAATCGTCTAATGGCAATAGCTCCCTTCCGTACTCACAACTCCATTCCATTCTTCCACCGCTGCACGTTTGCTCGCACCTTCTCCTGAAGCTCCTGTCGCACTTTATAATGAGCTCATGACCAAATCCCACCTGCTCACTTGGCCTGATCTTACAGATGATTTGTGCTACCAACTTTCTCATTTTTCGTGCCTTCACCATTTCCCGAGCTTTCACAGAAGGCCTATGCCCTACAGATGATGCATGCCTTGTAAGTCAGCTACCTGCCCTGTAAATCCTACTAACTCTGGAAGGTCAACTGCTCTGCAAAGTTAGTAACCTACTCTACAACTGCCACTCCAGGAAATAGGCCACTATGAGATTTGCTCAATTGGCAAATTGGTGATTCCAGCAAATTGGCCACTCCAAGATCTTCCCAAACTGTAAATTGGTCACTTTGGCTCTAATTGGTCATTTTTCGGTAACGGTCACTTTGGCTCCAGCCGACCATTTCGCCAGAACCGGCCAATTTGCTGCAACCAGCCACTTCCTACGCAACCGTCCATTTCAGTGCAACCGGTCAATTTGGCACAACCGGCCAAATTGGTGCAATTGGTCAAATTGACGCAAATGTCATTCTCACAAACTTGGCAAATCCTTTGCAACCAGCCAATTTGCTGTCTCTATTTTGAGATTTGCCCACTCCGGTAAATTGGTCACTTAGCAAATTGGCCACTCCGAAATTTCACTCTGGAATTCCTCTCCTGAATTCCTGCTCCATGGAATTCCACTCCAGAATGTGCACCACTCTACCGCAGATTCACTCCGTCCACAAATCCACTCTGGCCATTTCTCAGAGTCCTCGGCCCTTAACAAAATCCTCGGGTTTTAACCAGAGATTTCAGCCCTATGCAACATTTCGCCATTTGCCCACTCTAGTAAATTTGTATTCTTGGTCTTTGCTGCAACCAATTTGTAACACTTCAATTTTTCATTGACTTTTTATTTGTTGAGTTACCCCACAAGGGAGTGACCAAACCCAACAATTTTCTCCAATGAAATGGATGATTTCTTTCTTGTCAATCGACTTATTATCCGGGAATAAGCTACCTAAATGGAAAGAAATGTGGAATTCAAAGTAAAAAAAATCCTTGGCTTGAACTACCGATAATCCGCAAAAATCAAAATTTTTAAATCTTAGTACTGTTGATGAGTACATAAAGAGAAAAAGTGAAAAAATAAAATACAATTATTAGGGAACCACAAAAACAATACATAAACGAAGCAAAGTTGTAGGTTCTTTAAATCATGAAAAAAGTAAAGCATAAATAAAGCATGAGATGGAGTTAGAAGATGGAACAACTACTGGCTGAGGAAATAATTGCGGTTCGTAATTGTCAAGCTCAATTTTGGGGTATTGGAAACTGTTTTCCTCTGGTGTTAAGGCTTCCTTATTATCTGCGATGATGAAATTTGCCACGAGCGAAGAAGGGAAAATAGAGAGAGGGAATCAAAATTTCTTCAAAAATTTTTCCTCGATTCAGTTGATTACAGCAATCGAATTGTGCGTTGATGAATAATGGAAACACAAGGCCAAATGAGATAATATAGGGCCAAAAGCCATGGCAATTTGGCGAAGTGTTTCGGATTGGGAAGAAAGGAAAACTATATACCGTGTGATAAATAACCAAAAAATACTGTTTATATATTTAATTACATGCTTAATAATATTAAATTTATTAAAAAAATATATATGAATCTAATTTTATTTTATTTTTTACTGTTTTTATTTTTTTTAATTTCTATATAAAAAATATTAATTTTAATATAGTTGAGTATATAATTAAGTATATAAATAATATTACTCATAATTTAATCATTAGCAATTTTCATGCTTTGATTTGATATTTCAGATAAAAATCATGAAAATTAAATTAACAATAAAGATAATTAAATTATTCAATTTGATTCTAGGACGAATGAAATCATTTTAGGTTTCAATTTGGTTTTAGATTTCAATTTTTAAATTAGTGAGTATCTTAATTGATTATATTGTGTATGTATTTAAAAAGTTATAAGTATTTAATTTAATATAGATGCATCATTTTTACAAAAATATTTTGATTAGCAAATAAGTATAACCTCATTTAATATTGATGATTAGTTGAGTAGATAAAGAATTATAAGACATTTTGAATGGTTAAATACAAGTCTTTAAGAAAATGTGAAACTTAAATTTCTGCTTGTTGGTTGTTAAATTATTATTTAGAATTATTGTAATATCTCAAATTTTATTTGGACCAATTTAATATCGATTGCGATTTTGGGCGTGATAAAAATTAATTAGGTATTATAAAATTTGAATTGACATTTGGATCAGTCGGGATGGCACTTGAGGTGCGCCTGCATTATCATCCGAATATGGAATTAGATTTTGAAATAAAAGAAAACTAAAATGGAATATATATATATATATATATAATTGAAATAAAAAAAAAGAAAAATGAAGTTGGCTAAAGATTCAAAAAAAAAGAGAAAAAAAAAATTTTGCAGAAGAGATAAAATAAAGGGGATCGGGGAGAGAGGGAGATAGAGGAGAGAGGGGGTTTAGGGTTTTGTGGTGGAGGAGAAAGAAGAGAGGGAGAAGAGGGAGGAAGGTGGCCGTTCGACGGCGCCGGCCGATGGCGATGAGCGGCGAGGCGGCGACTGCCGGTGGTATCGGTGGTCGGGTCCAAAATCGATGGCGGTGAGGAGAAGCCATCGAAGAAGCCAACGGCGGGTGCTTCGGTAATGGCATCGACGGCGGCGCACCGGTAGAGATCGTGTCGGTGGTTGGTGGTGGCCGAGAGGAGGAGGCGGTGGTCAGTGGAGAAACGGGCAAGGTAGCGCGGTTGTGGGTTGCGCAAGAGAGAGAACTGTGCATGGTGAGAAGGGAGTTTGAGCTGCGACGGCGGCACCGACACGGACGGGGTGTCGCCAGGAGGCCGATGTTGGCCGTGCGTGGCGGTGGCTAGCTAGCGATGGCCTCTCTGCGGTAACAACCAGCACTGCGCTTGGGAGACGAGGCGGTGGGAGATCATGAGCAAGAGGCGTGACAGGCGTACGGCGGAGAGAGAAAGGGTTGATTCGGGCGATTCGGGACATCTTTCTTGATTTGTAAAGTGTGCAAGTCCAAAAGATTCAGTATCTTCCCTCTTGGTCTAATTTAATTTCGATATATTTTGGATCGCTTTGGAATTTTTACTTTACGCATTTTTTTGGTACACCCATTTATTTATTGCAGACATACATGTGTAGTTCATTGGATGTTTTGGGGGTTGTTGACTGAGTTTTTATGATTTTAAATAATTTAATATTTTTTTAAAAGTAGAATAATTTATTGGACATTGTATATTTTATATTAATATATTTGTATATAAAAATGAGCATGAAACTTTGTATTGGTCCGTGCGAGTATATGTATTTTACCTAAGGGATCTGGGATTATGTGTAACCCTCCTCAACCGTAGTCTTTAAATATTTAGAACTCGATTTTGTGCATAATTTGTATTTTTGCATTAATTGGTATTGGACTTTGATTTGGATATGGATTTTTGGACTTGGATTTGAGATCTTGATTTTGCCTATAATTGGGCTTGGTATGTCTCGTCAAATGATTTTGATTATATATTTTGATCCGCAGGAATATCCGTCAGTCGGTCGCCTTGGTCTCTCGCACATGCTATTAGATCATCCATTTATCGGATTCTGTCCTGAGATCATGGTGATTGGGCATTAGATTTGGACTTGGACTCGACGAGGATTTGGACTAGGATCGCATCGATTTTGGAATTGGTCTCGGATTCTTGCATTTTGGTCATATATATATTTATATATA
Source organism: Nepenthes gracilis (assembly GCA_033239525.1). Lineage (NCBI taxonomy): Eukaryota > Viridiplantae > Streptophyta > Magnoliopsida > Caryophyllales > Nepenthaceae > Nepenthes > Nepenthes gracilis. The sequence goes on from BSYO01000029.1 coordinate 11,950,050, forward strand.
TATATATATACGTTAAACCCAAAATTATTTTTAAAATTTGGACATTTGTTTGGATTTGGATATTTGATTTGAGTCATCAGACTACCATTGGATTTTGAAATTTGGATCTTGAATTTTAGTTGAATTTATCTTATCGGCGATTTTGATTTATTCTGAAATTTAATTGAATTTTTACCCATTGACTTCTCATCTGCTTTATTGGACTCAGTTTGTCAAATATGGTACTTGCTGGGCATTAGGCTCATTTTTTTGTTTTGTCCGTTCAGAGTAGAAGGTTCGAATACAGTACAGGAGTAAAGACGTGATCGGTCAAATATTCATCCGTTTTGGTGAGTTTCAGTTTTATTATGGTTTATATTGATATTTGATATATTTGAATTATGGAATTGACCGATTATGAGCTTATTATTATACTTTGGGAATAGTTGAATATTATGTTATGTTTGATTATGATTTTTGGGTCGGATTATTACCTCCTTTACGATGATTGTAGAGCAGGTCCTATTTATATTATCCGGATGGTTGTTCGATGAGGTCCTGTGAAGATTTTAATTTTGTTAAGTGTATATTTTGGTTTGTTGTCAGTTTAGAATTTTGGGGGCTTAGTATTATTTGATTAAAATTATTTAGAATTTTAGATTTTAAAAATTATAATTAATTATTTAAATTGACCTGTTTGGTTCAGGTTCGTGACAATTATAATATATATTAAAAGATATGTTAGTATTTTATATTATGGATTTATATGTTTTATTTTTATAATTTTAATAAAAATGTTATGAGGTTAAAATTTTGATTAATTGATGTAACTAAACTGGTTAATGGGTTAACCATTTGATAGGATAACTAATCAAATTTATTCGGTCATAATTTTAGTTTTGTCAAGTTAATTTGATCGGTTTAAGTCAAAATATAGTTCTTGATTTGGTTATTTAAATTGTAAACGTCTTTAATATGATTTCTAAATAATCGGTTGACTAACTTGATTCAATCTTTTATAATTTAGGACTCATTAGGCTCAAGTGAGCCAAGTTGGTCCTAATCAATTATGGTTAAATCTTGGCCCCTTGGTTGATTAAAGTCGATCCCCAACTGATGGTGTTAAATAGGTCATGTTAGGTCAGTAAATCCCATTTATTTATGTCGCTAAGTGCAAAATGTATTATATCTGACACGATATAGGATTTTTTTGTATTAACACAACACGATACATGACCTGTATTGTGTTAAGCCAGTTATGCCATGCCACAAGCCGGCATGACACAGCCTATCCCCAGTTCCCCTCTCCCTTTATTCTTTAAATAGCTACATGACCGTTTGGATATAAAAAAATTACAAGCCTACTTGACAAAAGCTAATTGGGCAATAAATTGCTTATTGTGTAACCTGATACAATTTAAAATATTAAATTATATTATATACGGTCTAATACTATTTATCACAAATTATATCGTGTAACGAGTGGTCCCGCCCATACTTCCAACGGCCAAAATCTCATTTAATTTCAACAAAAGATTTAAATGTTTTTCAGCACAATGACTTTTTCATATAACACTAAAATACCCATTTATTTTATTTTTATTTTTTATTTTAAAATTTTTCTATTTTTTAATTTTTATATTTTGTATTTATTTTTTTAGGTAACTACGCAGTACTCTTATTTTTTTATTTTATTAAAAAGTTTAATTCTTTTACTTTTTCAGGTTTTATAATTTATGCCATTTAGTTATATAATTTACATGTAAAAATATTTAAGATACACTTTTTAATATAATGCCACCTTTTTTGGCACAAAAAATAATTCATCGTATTTCTTTTTAATTTTTTTATTATAGAAAATATTAAATAAATATATATATGGATTTAAATAAGAGATAACGTCATTGATCATTATACTTTTAATAATATTTTAATAACAAATAGACAAATAATAATAATAATAATAATAATAATAATAATAATAAACAAGGATTTGGTATATCCATCCTTTGCCAAAAACACAAAAATGAATTCTAATGTAAAAAGTTTGATATTTACATTAAAAATAAGTTCTCCATCTATGGTAAAGAGATAGGACCCACACAATGCACGATTTTTCAATCCTTCGTA